>JASKGO010002231.1:0-37664 GCA_030556065.1 Holobus sp. GC000080
TAATTCAATTTTTTACTTATTTTTTGTTAAAGTTTAGAACAATTCTTCCACATTTAGGATCGCCATTGTTCAATTGGGGTTCAGTGAAGGCCTGGGGGTAATGGTAATTTACGGGGGCATTTTAATGTTTGTGCAGTGGAAAGTTAATAATTTTTATTAATTAGCTACTGATGCTTTGTTAAAAATAATCTGGGTGTTAATAACTTCATTCAAAACTCCTCAGTAATTATTATTATTTTTGTATAATTAAATTGTGTTAGAATTCCGTGGTAATTATACAGGGTTTCTTTTTTTTTTAGTAGGTAGGTTAACGGTTTTGGCAGACACTGCAATTTTCATTTCATATTTCGATTCTTTCTTAAAAGTAAAGACGATTTTATAATAAACAGTTTTTTTTAGGTTCACTTTTTAGGTTATTGGCCATTTCCGGTTATTTTCGTAAAACTCGGTGAATTATTAAAAAAAATCATATCTTTAAATTTTTCAAACTAATTAAACAATTCATTTTAATAATAATTACTGAGGTGTGTTGCTCCTACATTAAATTATAAATTTATTGTATAAATTGTACTTTGAGATCTTGAAAATATCTCAAAAATTGTTAAAAAAAAATGATTAAAAAAGTTATTCTAATTTTAAAATGATATTTTTATAGAATTCTTCATGAACACCCTGTACAATTTAAAAATTACATTTTTAACTTCATATACATCTTTCTTTTTTTAATAACCGGAAGTCGGCAATATTATTGAAAGTAGATCTATTAACAAAAAACTTTTTGACCATAATTGTCTTCATTTTTAAAAAAAGAACCGAAAAAAAAATAGTCTCATTATCAAAGTTAATATCAACTTCTGGTATAACCCAAATACCCTGTTTTTATTTTTTATTTTTAGGCAATTTAAAGTATTTTTGATAATATAATAATTATTTTTTAATCGATTTCCTTTTATTTATTTATTGTGAATATTCCGATAAATACGTAGTGTAGTACTACACCCTTAATAATTTTGAAACAGAGAAACGCAAAGAATAAGAAGACATTTCCAGAAATTAAAATTCAAACAAATATCGAAAAAGAAGTATTACAATTTTTTGCATTATGCCATTTTAAAATTAACTGATCTAAGGCCCATCCTCTATCATTAGAAAAATCAAGATTCTTGAGAAAACTTTTTAGGTTAAAATAGGTTAACCACCCTCAGTATTCATAAATCTTTTGTTTTTAATGATTTAAACTAGAGTTAAAAATAATTTGTAATTTTTCTGTTGCATTTTCCGATTTAGTGAAATGCAAATGTCACACTTATTACATTGGCGAATTATTATTATTCCTCAATGTAGTACGTATAATATCATAAACGGATAAACGTTGCGGAGGCTGACCAGTTTTACCTGTAGGATTTAGTGTTAATTGGCTGGTAGAGGCGCCTCTACACTTGGCATCCTTTTATCCACGTATTATGCAATTTAGACTTAATAATAAATTGTTTAATGCGCATAATTAATCGATATTACTTTTGCACTTTATACATACAATATGCAATATACAGGGTGTCCCATTTAATGTTGCTTTACATGGCTATCTTTTAAACTATTGGAGATAGAGATTCGGTTAAATGGGCAAAGTTTTGCAGAAATACATGCCGAGGACACTATATTTATTTTTTAATGTCGTTAAATTGGCACGATGACGTCATTTCCAATGGAGAAATCCCTTTAATAATACCACGGCCATATTGATTTCTTCAATTTTAAGGCTTTCTTTAAATTTAACAGTAATTTACAAAAATAAACATATCAATAGTTACATCATTTTAATCAGAAAAATATAAGCTATTTAATAAGATCAAAGCCAACTAGGATTTCCATTTAAAAAACATAAGTTTATTTTTTTTTTCTCAAAAACCAAGCAGGCTATGTAAATTCTTTTAAAATAATTAGATTCTTCTTGAAAATATCTATTAGGAGCAATTTTTACTTTTCTTCTATATCAAATATTTTTCTTGAAATAAATTATATAAAAAATAGATGATTTTCAGTTTTTTTGGGATAACTCGGGAGCCAGGATGAAATTTGCATTTTTGCAAACGGAAGTGTCCTCAGCATGTATTTCTGCAAAACACATTGCCCATTTAACCGAATCTCCATCTCCAATAGTTTAAAAGATAGCCATGTAAAGCAACATTAAATGGGACACCCTGTATACCTATGTACAATTATATACATTTATACATATATAAGAGTATTACATAGTCGCATATTAATCAATTTAACGACCACGCTTTTCACATCTTTTTTTCAATTTCCATTTATAAACGCTTCTAATGATTGTCTTTAAAGTATTTCTACACCATACACTACACTACACTGCACTGCACTGATATTTGCAAAAGAAATTCTTCGGAGGAAATTTTAGGTTTCCCTAAGGCGGCCGATTCAACAATAGTCTTTATTGTTGTTTGCAATTAGGTACCTACTGCTGAAAGGGGAACACGTAAAGCTAGGTATAGTATAAAAGAGTTTAATTGTTGCTTTATAATTGCGAAAAGCGTGGTCGTTTAGAGTTACTTTAATTGACTCTCGGTCTCAATGAATATAAATATTAATTACCTTCGATGAATGAAGAAATCGGTTGCAGTCAGCAGTCTACTCAATCATAAATCCTTTTTTTCTTTTCTTTTTATTTGTTTTAGTATTTCAAATGTATATTTTTTTAATTTTAAAATTTTAAATAAATTTTTAGGTAATCATAGAAGAAAAAAGAAAACGAAGAAATTCCAATTAATCCTTTCTTAATGATTTTTTTTTTACTTTTTTAATAAATTGTTTTTAGTTTTTATAGTTTTCATCAATTATTATAATAGAAGGCTTTGTTTTTTTTTTTATATTAAAAATGGGTTCCATTGCAAAGATGGATACAAGTTGAAACAAATAAAAAATATTGTCATGATAGACTATTTTAATGTTTTTTTTTTTGTCAAATTTTCACAGAAAACTGCATTTTTTAATTAACAAAAAAAAAATTACGGTTGTTGCAAATTAAAATCCAAATCAAAAATGGAGTTATAACTTTCTATGTATCATACTAATTAGCAATTATATAAATTTTTTCCCCATAATATTTGAATCTTCAATTCGAACAAACCTTCAAAATAAAGCTCTTCCTATGATGTAATTTATTTATTTATTTTATTTATGTGATACGAGTAACTAACTCTAAGAGTAGTGTTCATTTCATTGAAGTTTGAACTGTTTGCCTTTGTTTTAATCCTCCTTAGAATTAAAAACGATAAAGGGACCCCTTAACCCTTTCACAAAAAAAATTGGATTTATTCCTTTCGTTTTTCCTTTTAGGCTTTTAAACTATTTAATCGAAAAATTATTTTTGTTACAGGTAAGCAGCAACAGCAAATCTTCGATTCTGGCCAACCGGTTTTTTTGCACATTATTTACACATTTTGGTAAGCGAAAAACTTTTTATAAATGCTGCTGCAACCTCTCCTTTCATTAAATAGAGCAATTTGTTGAGTTGTCGGATAAAAATAAATAAAAGAGGGTACTATTTTTTTTTTCAAGCGATTTACACTTTCATTTAGATGAAAAAAAAATCAGTTTTGTTGCTTAATTTTTTTATTACTTTTTTCTTGTAAAAATAAAATTTATTTAGTATCTCAAAATTGCAGATAATTAATTTAAAAAAAATCTAAAGTTATTAAATAATGTTATATCAAATTAAATTATAATATTATAATATTTTCTTATGTTACAAAAATTTATTTTTTATATTTTAATTTAATTTTTATCTTAAAATTGCCGTTAATTAATTAAAGAAAAAAAAAGCTACTGAATAATTTTATAGCAAATTAAAGGATACTATTTTTACATTTTACAAAAAAAATGTTTTTTTTTTATTTCAATTCAACGGACAAAATTAAACTTTTGGTAACTTTGCACCTCTTTATAACTAGATTATAATTAGCTTTTATTTATTAACTTTTTTTATTAAAAAAGAAAAGTTCTGATAAAGTGATTAAATTAAATTTATTTTTTCATAGTTTAAAACCATTTGTTGCTTTTGAAATCCAGAGAACTTGATAAAATTAAAACTTAAAATAAAGTATAACAATTTTTCTGTTATTTACAAAGCATAGAGTGGCAACCCTCGAGCAAAAGGGCTGTGTTTTATGCGGTCGGAGAACCATTTGAAACTTTTTTTCTACTTTTATTTGCAAAGATATCTAGAACACAGTAGTAGTATAAGTACACAGCATACAAATAATACCAAATATAAATGCTCTCCATGCTCGAAAGGTTTTATTATTTTATTGCACACACCCTTAAACGACACCCCGGGGGTTAAATTCCCCGTATTCACCATCATCCACACACACACACACACACACACAGGACGCATAGAGATCTGCAAAATGCGCACTTTATAATCAAACCCCTTCTAACCTTCCAAAATCCAAAGAAATTCTAACTGCTTTCTCCTTTGCTCTGCGCCGTTTATAAAAACAAATAGAAATTGAAAACAAAACAAAAATCTTTGCAACCCTTTAAGAAAAAGCTCTTAAAATTCATTATGGGCTTTTCTTTTATAAAAAAAATTAATAAAAAAAAAAAAAACAAAAACAAAATAGAAAAACAAAAGGTTAAGATTTTTTGTTTATTGGCAGTCGAATTTAATTAATCAATTAACAATAAAAATAAATAAAAAAGAATTTTTAAAGTGCAGATGTGCAAAACGTGAATTAGAAAAGGGTTGCGAACGGTATCCACACGCACATTAAAACGCTCGCTGGCGGTTCACGTGGTGCGCAATAAGGGAAGAGCTTCAACGTGGTCGGACGACTCTTTGAAAAATCAAAAACGTGACGAATCTTTGAGTGACGTTTATGCAAATCGTTCGCATTCGGATTCGAGTCGTTCGAGTGTCCTGTCACTTTTGTCAGTTTATTATTTGTTCGCACTCTCGCTTGTTTCGCTTGTTACTACAGAAAATACGGAAAACAAAAGAAGAGGCTGAGGGTGTGAAAAGCAAGGGTGGTTTGTTTTGATTTGTTTCGCTCATCAATTGTCATCGATTTTATGTTTCGTTTTTGTTTTTGTTTTTATTTCTATTTCTTTTCTTTCTTTGGTTTTTAATGAGAACCATTTATTAATACAGCGTATAATTTTTTTCTTAATGCTTTTTTAACGGTAACGACATGAAAAATCCAGTCAAGCCTATAAATTAAAAATTAACGAAGCACTTGTATAGAGCAAATGAAATTAATTAAACAAAAATTTGTTTTATCTTAAGTACGAATCGTAATTCGTAATAAAAGCGCATATAAAACAAAGTCGTAAAAAATATATGTTGCACATACAAACACACACACACACACACACACACACGCATCCTCAAACACAGAGGGAGACGAAGAGCAAACGCACAAAGGAAGAAACGAAATGGTTTTTCAAACAAAATTAACCAATAACCATAAATTAATGACGTCAAGATAAACATTTACGATTCTGGCTTGTATCGATCATTAAGAAAATTTTCATCTGCGCGCTTTTTCTTCAAATACATTTTATTAATATCTACCGGGTGTTTCTTTTTGAGTTGTAAGTTGCATTTCTTTGCTATCTTTGTTATAATTATTATTATTTCTTTTTTGGTTAATTTCATTGTCATGGAAAGCTTATTTTTTATTTTTTTTAAATCAAGTAAGCTATAAATAAGAGTAAATTAATTAAATTTTATTATTTTTAAAATGCAATAAATTAATTTTATTTGATTTTAAACTATCAATTCGGAACTATTATTACTTTTTTCTTTTCTGAAATAGTTTTCACGGAATTAGTTATTATTGATAAAGAAATCGATGATTTTCGTTTTTCATTTTTGGATAATTCGGAAAGCTTAAAAGCAGAAACTGAATAATTAAAGAGTCACGTAAAATTTCTGTAAAGCTCTTTTTTAATTATTAACAAAACAAAACAATCGTCTTTAGAACACCCGGTATACCTACGAATTAGTGAAAAATATAAAAACTGTCACCTGTTTTGTAGATTTCCAAGATTTTCACGCAAAATATTTAACTTTAACGCTTTTCTCATTGTGATGTTTAGATATTTAGATCGATAAAATTATTTGCATATTATGTATAACAGTTAGGGCCGTTTCTAAAAGATGCAAGATACGCATTTAGGAGCTTAGGAACATGTTGTCTTTGCTATTTTTCATTTCTTGTTTTTTTTTCCTTCTTTAATTCTTAGATAGAATTTTATTATAAATTCTAAACAAGTGCACGGTTTATTTGAATTGAATGTCGGTTGAACTAATTTTTTCTTCTATTTTTTTTTTGTGTTTATGCTTAGTGTCTAGTGTGTTCACATATGCAAAAATTTCAGGTGCAAAACTAGTTTTAAGCAGCACGTGTTTCGCTAAGGGTTTTTTTTTGTTAGTTTCATAGTTCTTATTGGTTGTAAGTTGTAAGTACCAACCTGTTTTTGCACTGATCCAATTTTATTTTATTTATTTTGTTTTATGTTCAGTCACTTTTCATTCTTCACAGTATTTCATTAATTATTCAATTTAGTTTTATGGATTGTTAATTGGTTAATTGTGTGTCTTGGGGAAAATTTTATTGCTTCACTTACACAATATTTTTTTACTGATTTTTGTTTTTTGTTATTTTCGTTCGTTTTAAACAAATTGTGGATTTGACACCATTGCTTCGTTTTATTTATTGCTTGAAGTTTTTTTCTTTTCTAAATTTTAAGATTATTTTTTTACGACAAGTTTAGTTACTTTCCAATTTAATTGTGGAAGGAAAATTCTTTCATGGTTTATTGGGCAAGAAATCAATGCCGGGAGACATAATTTTAGTTCGAGGAAACTGTTTATCGTAGGATAAAAGTAATAATTGTTTTCGATGGACATTTTTAAATACAATCTAATTAATTTAATAATATTTCCATATTTCCCTATAGCTTATTTGAGTTTTGAGAAAGAAACTTGATTTTTTTATACGCCATTATTAGCAAAGATAACCATGAAAAACGATATAATTTTATGAATAAAACTGTTTTAAAGAATTTGCCTTTGTAGCTTTACATCCAGTAAAGGAACTTTTATCAAAGCATTAAAATTTTTAAATGTTGCAAAATCTTAAAAAGAAAAAAGAAAACAATAATCCCCAATTTTCCTTCAAATTTCCGATGGTTTAAAGTTCTTTTTATATAAAAAAAAATTAGTCTTAAATTTTGTAAACGGTGTTATCAACTTAAATAATAAGTTATCCAATCTGTAAATTAATTTCGAGTTTACCTAAATAAATTTACAGATGCCTAATTTTATGTTATTTCCTTGAAAAAACAAATATTTTTTTAAGAAAGTAATTTTAATAAATTTTCTTTTACTGTCATGCAACCGGTTAAGATTTTTTTTCATATTTGTTTTAATGAATATTAAATAAGCTCGTTAAGTTATACTAAAAATTATATAATTTTGTTTAATTCATCGCAGAAGCTCTGTGAAAAAAAAAGCTCTGAACTAAAAATATTTCCATAACTCTTGTCTTTTTAGTTAAATACTTTGTACACCCTTAGCTAAGGTTCCTTTTTAGTTAAATTCTTTATAAATCCTTAGCAAAAGTTCCTTTACATGAAAAAAGTTGCTAAAATTAATCATTAATAAACGAGAAATTTAATTTTTGAGAAATTAAAATTCGCTTAAAATTAGCTTAACATTCGCAGAATAAATTTACAAAAGCAAAAAAAAAAACGATGTTAGGGTAAGTAATTTCATAGTAACAACTTTCTAAAACGATCGACGAACGATAAAGTCCATGTAATTACCGTCTAACAAAGAAGGCTCGTGCTGCATACAAAATATAAACGAAACCCAAGAAAAAAAAAAGCCAAAGGTTGAAAGAACAAAGGTATGACCCTCCGCATACCTTAATAAATTTTCTATTCTCACCTATAATGGTCTAGTACTCGCATAGTGCGCTTCTAGTCTCCCCTAAGTTAAGTTAAAATACTTTGCACATTACCTATTTGGAGCATAGGAGCATGCATAGAGCAACAACTGCCTAGCCTAGAACCACCTAGAACTGACTAATGCTTGGGGTGGACGACGCCAAGGGTGGTTTTACGCAAAACGCATGCACATCTAACGAGATGGCAATAATTCGCCCTTTTTGCGTTACGTGTTTCGCGTTCCACAAACTGCGTCCTCTGCACTCACCACGCCGTGCAATGCAGTTTCGCTCATTCAAATTGCTGCAGAACATTAGCAAACAAGTTGCTCAATGCTCAAGGGGTTGCTGAAGGGTCGCTCGAGCACGGATGTGCTAGTGCAGTTTTTTTTCTTCTTTGCGTTGAGCAGAAGAAAGAGGGTTGCTTGAGAGAAAACACCTTGCTATTTTTAGGTCAACGAACTTTAACCGATTTACCGATTTAAATTTCTTAGAAAAAAAAAAAATCCAAACAGTCAAAAAAAAAAAATTAAAAATAAAACGAAATGTTAGGGTTGTTGCTGTTGTTAATTTGTGTATAATTAGAAGGCAACCTTTTCCGGTCGAAGGAGGAGTTGGTAAGTAGTATAATAGTGCGGAGTGCGTGAAGGAAAGGACCGGTAAGATTTTTATCTCAACTCAATTCATTATTTCACACTTTGGATAATAAAAGAAACAATATTGTTTTTTTTTTTTCTAATGCATTTCCAGTGAATCTAGTGGAAAGGGTGCATTTAATATATTTTTTGCTTTTATTAAATGCACAAAAGGTTTTCATTTAGCTACAGATGCGAGGTGCTGCTTATGGCAAAACGTGATCAGTATTACGAAAAAAAGCTTTACAAATGTTAATAATTTAATCATTTCTATGATTTTTTTATTTGCTCTTTGGAATGTTTTGGTCCCAGATGAGAATATAGATTCCATTATATATTTTTTAGGGGTGGCATTTAGGTAATCTATTTTAATCGGAGTTTGGAACGTGCCATTTAAAAAGGTCGCAGTATTTCCATCAGATGCTCTTTAAGATACCTAAATTTTACAGCAAAAACAAAAAAAAAACAAAAGAGAGAAAAAATATTTTCGTTTTTAATTTTTTTTTTCTGAAGATAGGGATTCTCCCACTTCATTTGTTTATTTACCAACTAATTTTGTACAAATTTGCGTCCTTTTGTCTTACTGAAAAGTGGCATACCTCATTCAATTCTTTATTTAGCAGCCAATTTTTATGATTTATTTTTTACATTTTTATTAAATTAGACATTATTTCATTTTCAATTTTGTAATAGCTCCCGTTAAGCGGAAATTACTACAATTTTTGATTTTTAGAGACGACCCATGGTTATTTTAAATTTTTTTGAATTCCTTAGGTTATTTTCAGTCTAAAAACATATTTTGTGTCAATTCTTTGTTTTTTTAAATGCCACAAAAATTATTTATTTTAAATGGTTCTAGAAGGCCATCATCAATCGTTTCGAATTTACTGAAATATTTTTTTAGGATTCAAAAAAAGTGAAAAAAATTATGCATTGTTCTTTAAAACTCCAAAGTAAGAGTCATTTACTTAGGGTCATTTCCTATTAAACCGGAAGAGGAAAATTACAATTTACCTTAATTAATCTGAAATAATGTCTTATAAAAATGTGTAAAAGTTACTAAAAATCAGTTTTTAAGTGTCACTTTTGTGTGTTACCCTGTATAAAACATAATTTCGGATTGATAAATACAAATGTAAAATTTGCTTTAGAAATCACTTTTGCGGTATTTACTTTCACTTTTTGGATAAAAAAAAAAAACAAACAAGTTTTCGTTTAACATATCTTATTTTACAAAAATGGGACTTGTTTTCTAGTTCCCGAGTAATCCTGAAAAAATTGAAAAGAAAAATTTTAATTTCACTATCCTTGTTAGAAAATTAAAACTTAAAGAGCTAAGCAGAAAAAAAAGTTTATTTATTGTTATCATTATTGCTACAGAACTGAAATACCAAATACAAAATTGAAAAACCGGAAGGGTGTAACTTGCAATTGTGATTTTTTTCCAAAAGGGTTAACTACCCATCCAAAAGATGAAAATAAAAAAAAAACGATTCCGTCGGTGGTCGTTCGTTACATAAATGCGCAGTGAAGCACCCTTAGCCAATGATAATAATAACAATAACGAGGAGGGTTACAATGCGGCGATTGATGAAACGCCCCATAAACAACACGGCAATCGTCATTACCGACACTTTTATTTATTGCACTCTTCATATTCTTCTTTCTACTTCTACTACTACTACTACTACTGTTACTGCTACTGCTACTACTGCTGTTGCACTCTGAATCGAACATTTATCGCTGTACTGTACTGTTGTTGCTGGTTGTTACAGTATTGCAGTATTGCACCCTCCGCGAAATTCTTTTTTTGCCGAAAATATATGCACCCTCGCTATAATAGGCACTATAACGAGCCCTCCGGAATCGATCGATCCATTTCCTATTTCCAAATAATGTTATCTTCATCTGCGTTTAACCGTTCTTAAAATAATGATGTTCAGTGTCAACGCAAATGAGAAATTGCTATTCCTATCTATAATGATTTCCGAAAGTCTGACGAGGGTGGATGATGATAACAGTTTCTGAATGCTGAATGATAACAGAGGCAAAAAGGTAGGAAAAAAAATGGAATTAGGTCTCTAAGCCTAATGGAACGAAGTGACGAAAAGAATATTTCTTGGATCCATTATGTAGCTTTTTTTAGTGTTTTTGGCATCTGTCACTTTCGGTATTAGAGGTATTAAGGGTAGTGGCAGTGAAAGTGTAGCATATGGGGATGCGGATAGTGGATGTGACGACTTTATAGACCGTGACCATTTTCAACCCTCCCAGCAGGGTTTTACTTCTGTTTTTTTCCCTCTGTTTCTGTTTTTGCGCATCAATTTTTTGTATTTTTCCTTTTTTAATTTTTGAAATTTAAAGAAAATTCCACCAGTTATTTTATAATTAATAAAATAACAACAAACAAAAACGCAAAATACAAAAAAAAATTAATAAAAAAATAATAATCTAATGAAGAAAGAAGAAGCTAAACGTGACTAGAAATTTAAATTTAGTTAAAATCGTGACTTTCCTTTAGTTTATTTTGCTTGCGCCAAATAATTAAACAGTTAAAGATTACAGACACTTAATTATTAATTATTAACATTCATAAGATTCCAACACAAGAATAATTTTTTTTATTTTTAAAGTTTTCAAACTGTTTATGTTATTACAATTATTTCTGTTCCGAGTTCTGTTATTTTAAGTTCTGAGTTCCAAGTGAGTTACAAATTTGTTTCGGTTACTTTCTAAGCTTAGTTATTTTCTATTTTTGCAATTTTTGTTTTTAAGGATTGTCCATAAAATCCAAAAAAGGAAAATTTAGGTAAGGGTCATTCGAAAATGCAAAACTTAAGGTCATTTTTCCGTTAACATCGAACATCGTGTGGTTAAAAAGTGTGTTGCGAAATTGAAATTTTTGCCAATTGCAATTTATGTAATTAGTGTCAAATATCAGTTGACTAATTTTTAATTAT
Source organism: Holobus sp. GC000080 (assembly GCA_030556065.1). Taxonomy (NCBI): domain Eukaryota; kingdom Metazoa; phylum Arthropoda; class Insecta; order Coleoptera; family Staphylinidae; genus Holobus; species Holobus sp. GC000080. The sequence continues at coordinate 11,572 of JASKGO010002231.1, forward strand.
GTTTGCTTTGTTAATTAAAAATAATAGTCCAGTCAGGTCTATTGATGGTAAAACTGTTGTCGTCCGGTTTATTTTTCAGAAAATATTGTTTCTTGTAAAATCATAATTTTTTGTTGTTGTAATTTATAATTTATTTTTGGGTTTATTAATAAAGTTTCCATTTTAAATAATTCGTTTATATGAATGTTATGGATTGCAGAACGAATGAAATGGAAATTAATGTAAAAAATGAAAATTTTCAAAATTATCCGAATAAAACTTTTTTCTTTCAAATTTTTGCACGTTTGCGAAACTTTAATTCACTAGACAATTTTTTTTTTTTTGAAAGAATTGACGCTAAAAGCAGTTTTCAATGAGAAATCATTTTTATGAGAAATAATCGAAAATAGAAAAAGTTTTAATGATTTTTTAAATTTAAAATTAGTTGAAAATCAATTAATTAATAGCTTTATAAAAATTAACAATTTATTACTAAGTTTTATTTTATTATAAAAATGTCTTTAAATCTTTTAAAACTGAACTTACTTCAATTTTTTAACAATTTTAGTGTCACATATGAGTTTACTAATTTTTAATTAAATTTTTTTTGAAAATTCACAATAAGAGATCAATCAGGTCCTATGGTAAAACCGTTTTCCTCCGGTAATTTGTACAGAATATATATTTTTTTTTTTCAAAACTGAAATTTTATATGATTTTTTATTGAATATTTATTATAAATTGAAGGTTTATAAACCAAGTTTCTCTTTTAAATATATTAGTTTATGGTACTTAAGTACCATAAGTTTATAAGAAAATATCACCCTGTATAGGAATAACTTCATTGCTGAGGAAATCAAAGATTTGCAACTACTGACTTAATACTCATTAATTAAACGAAACTCAATGCTGATAAAATTGCAAACGGACGGATGCAAAAACAAAAAAAAAACAGTAGAGACAACTGTTTGCAATGTAAAACAAACAATTAACCGAACAAAAAAGAGAAAAAGCTAATTGCAATTACAATTAGGAAGTGCAATTCTTCCTCTTGTTATTTTAAGTGGTGCTTTTAATGCGATTTCCAATCGATTAATTAATATTCTCTATATGATTTCTCCAGGCTTATAGTACTCTCTAATAATAATACTTTTTTATGATTTTTTTATTTTTATTTTTTACTTGCATTGCACGCATTTATTAATAATAATTAATGAATTAGCACGTACCATTGCATGTTAAAAGCAATTTTCAATGCTTATTGCGCTTCAATTTGCTCTTTACATTATATTTACAAGCTTAATAACAAATGTTGTACGAAATGGATAAAATTATTATTCGTATTAGATATTTATTTAGAAAATGTAGGTCGTTTATTATAGAAATTGCAGCTGATACATTTGTTGCTTATTGTTGCTAAAGAAACTCAATGAAAATTGCAAGAAAATTAATCCAAGAGATCAAACAGACGGTTGATGTGTTTAAATAAAATTATAAAATTAATAAATAAATATAAATCAAATCGAATTTCTCTTTTTTTTTTGCATTTCAAATCGAATTTTCTCTATAAAATGTGTCAATAAATTTGCAACATTTGTTTTTTAAATCAATTTGTAATTTATTTCAAATTAGTGCTGTTTTTATAGATTAAAATATTTTTTTTAATAAAAGAAAACATTCTAAATTTATAGTTTTTAATTAAAATATTAATTATTTGACTTACTATTACTTATTATTACTAAACTTAAAAAATGATTAAAAACTTCATTTATTTTTGATTATATCTCAAAAAAAATTGAAATTTGCAACATTTGTTTTTTTTTTTAAAGCAATTTGTTATTTTATAGAAATTAGTGCTGTTTTTAAAGATTAAAATATTTTTTTAATAAAAGAAAACTTAGTAAACTTATAGTTTCTAATAAAACTTGTAATTTTTTGACTTGCTATTAATTTTAAACTTGAAAAATCATTCAAAATTTCTTTTATTTTCGATTATTTCTCGTAAAAATTTGAAATTGGCGGGAAAATTAAAGTTTCGTAAAACGCGCGAAATTTGAATAAAATTAAAAAAGAACAGTTTTATTCAGAATTTTTCCTATTTTCTATCAATTTTCATGAAATTTATAATTAATCCTTCGTTCTGAAACCATGGAAAGTTTATAAAATCATTTAGATTGCACTAAAAATATCTATATTGGTAACAATTATTACGTTTTTTCTTAGTCAAATAGATTTTTTTCAGGATAATTCTGAAACCAGGAGACTAATTTCTGATTTTTCTAAGCAGATAAACGGATTAAGAAACTAGTCACCCTGTATATGAAAAATGAAAAAATAAACAACTGAAAAATTTTAATTAAACAAAATAAATAAAAATAAAAATTTATGTGTTTGTTTTTTTTTATTTGATTTTCTTTTTTATTGCTTCGAAAAGAAAATGCTAATTTTTTCTTTTCACCAAATTTCATTAGTTATTTTATTTCTATATAAATATTTATGTATTTGTTGTATTTTTACATTACATAAAAATAGATTTTACATAACGTCGACGTCCAGTAAGGCATCGAAGCAGTGTAGAAATTCACCGAATGCATCCGCATTTGAAAACCAGGTAGTTACACAAATCCACTCGCTCTTTGCGCTCAATGGGGTTGTTGCACATGCACACACACACACACAACTGATATAAACTGTGCTTTCCATCCTGTTCTTCGTGCTTACTGCTTCGGCTCTCCAATAGTCCGATTCCGATACCAGTGTAACATGCAACAACTAACTACACATCACACATACAATTTCATTATTATTATTATTACTTTTTATTATTATTATTATTTTGAGCGCAACATTTTTAAAACTCTTGAGGCGCACGCGCACCGCGCGCCTGTTGTTGCAGTTGCTTTCATTTGTTTTGCCTTTACGCTTTCCGTTTAGAGAGAGCAACTCAGTGAGCGTTGAACGTTCGTGGTGTGCGTGCGGTACCGTTCACAAGCAGCCAAGAAAAATGCAAATTACGTAATTTCGTTGTTTTTAATTACGCGAATATTACGATTAGCTAATTTAATGACAATGGTTCCTAATGGTTAACGAAATTGTTTAATGGGGATTAATTAATGGATTTTTGTAATCCGAAGAGGATTACCGAATATACAGTGTGCAATATTGGTGTACTTAAAAATTTCCAAGAGAAAAACAACAAAAAGACTGCGGATTTTAATGTTAGTTGAGGATAATTATTGAAAAGGAAAATGCGTTATTTCACAACCGGTCATCGTGAGTCCTACACGCTGATTGCTCGCAAACGTCACATGAAGAAAATAACGTAAGTTGTTTCAATTTATTTTTACATTTTGCTAATTTGCAATTTATATTTAATTTTAAATTTTAAATGTTTTCTTGCTTTTAATTCGAATTGCTGCGGCGTTTATTTATATTTTATTGTACCGAAAAAGGTCCAAGTTCAAATGTTTTCGTCATTTAACTTATCGGTTTTTTCTTTCTGTGTAGTTTCTATTTTTGCTGAAATTTGAAAATTTCTGTTTTTCAAACTTTTAAGAGATCTTTTTACGACAGGTTATTTCGGTACAGGTACAGGTACAGGAAAAGCAAAAGCAAAAGAAAAGTTACCTGTAAATTAAAAGGTAATAAAAGGGCCTTTCACAGTTGGAGATTTAAAGAATAATTTCCCTTAGGAAATATGGTAAACCATTCTAAATTTGAAATTATTTTAAATTACAAAATAAATTATGAATGTGAATTAAGACAGTACAACTGAATTTCCACAATTTGTAACAAATAACGTAAAAACGAAAAAGAAAAAAAAAGCAGAAGAAAAAACTATTGTTTCGCGTAATTTTCTGATGCTGTATAATTGTATCTCGACAGCAAAAGAAGAAATTTCTTTTTCTGCTGCTGCTGCTGCTGCTTGTCGTGATAAGATCATCGGAGAATATAATTTACTATTCTTTGGTCAATTAGTTTTAGCTTTCTTACGTTGTTGTTGTTGTTTTTTTTCCTCCACGGACTTATTTGTAGTTTGTACTTTGTTTTTCCTCTTCTGAGCGCACAAACAAGCAAACGAGAAGCGCAACGAGCAAAAGAAAACTAATAATTAATCGCTAATTTATTTTTTATTATAATCTCCAAAGTAATAAATAACATTATAAAAAGAATCGATGCATAGAATTTTTTAATTGCCTCTGTATTTCGACAAGTTTGTTCTTAATAATTACTAGAGCTTATTAAAAAAAAAATTATTTTATTTTATTTTTTTATTCCATGTTGCTTTCGTAATTATTTATTTTCTGTTTGTGCTAAGTGGAAAAAGTAAAAGAAGCAAGAGAAGAAGAGTTTTAAAATGAGCTCTGAATGAGATGCGGGTTGTTTATAGTAAACTGACAAGACAATTAAAGAATTAAAACGGATCGATGAGTTCGCAATTAGAGATTATTATTTATCAATCGATCTTTTTGTTTCGTCTCTGCTTCTGCTGTTTGAGTTTATATTAAACCATTTATAGAGATAATAATAACAAATTAATGAATAATGAAGATATTCATTGCTTCTTCCTGTCTCTATTTATTATATATCTGTACAAATATAGCGTTGCTGATAAATTATAGTTTCTATGTACTGAATGAACAAATTTCATTGATGATGCTTTCACTAATGTTAAATATTTGCTTGTGTTATTTTTTTTTATAAGGATTTTTTTTTGTTCATTTAAGTTGCTAATAATTTTTAGGGAAAATTTCAAATTTTGATTGTATGAAATGCATTATTTCCTGTTTCTTGAAGTTTCTGTTTACTTAGCAAATTTTCTGTGACTTCGATTTTTTTGTTCATTTAAGTTGTTAATAATTTTTAGACAAGAATTCAAATTTAGATTGTAGCAAATGCGTTATTTACAGTTTTTTAAATTGCATTTCCCTTTGAATGCTTCTAGAAGTTTCAATTTACTTAGCAAATTATATTAAAAAATTTTTATTTCTTAATTTTGAGTGCTGCAATTCGCAATATTTACTTATTTCAATTACATATTATGTCATCTATTCTTATTTCGTATAAAATTTATAATATTTAAATTAGAACCGTTAAAAGTGACTGTTGAAGGAAAGTTAAAATGTTGTTTGCCTATAAGTTACAATTTTTTTATTAGTTCTTTAGTAATTTTAATTATTTTTTATTAGTTTTTTTAAAATAATTTTCATTTTTGTTTTTAAATTATTTTAAATTGTTGTTACGTTAATTTATTATTGTAATGGGTGAATTAATATCAAATTTCAAAAGAGATTTAAAATAAAAATAATTTTTTATAAAATACTAAAAAGAAGCAAAAATTGAATAAAAAATAAAATATATTTAAAATTAGATTTCAATAATATATAATAGAAAATTCTTCTGCAATGAATTAACTATTAACAATTAAAAAAAAAAAAAAATTTCGAACATTTCACGGGAAAAAATGTGAAGGCGCCGGTCGTTCTCTTTTTTAGATATTCCATGAAAAAGAGAGACAAAAAAATTTGCAATTTAACTTTAATTTAAGATTAATTGTAATTTGTATCATAAATAAAATTATTAATTATTAAATATTTAACATTGTTAAATGCAAATTAATTGATTCATTTAGGGAAATTTTATATCAAATTCAAATGCAAAATTAAAAAAAGAAGAAACTATTATTTTGTCATTTATTTTAATTAAAATAGAATTAATGATAAGATTTTTTTTTGTAATTTATAAAAATATTAATATAGAAATGTAGAAACAAAATTTTCTAAAACTAAAAAACAAAAAGTTTTTAAACTGTTTAGTTATATTAGCACTTTGAATGATTTGCACTTGATTGTGCACAATTCACATCAATTAAACGAAATAAAAAGAAAAGATGTTTATCTCCTTTTCCTAGCTAGACACTGAGAAGCACTACGAGCAGAAGAGATTGTTAAAGTTTATATTTATGAGTTTAACAAATCGATTCGTGATGATACCGCAATTGTAACAAATTCTCCTCTTTTTTTTGTTCAAGTAAAATCTTTTCGGTTCTTTGCACTTTTGCGTTTCGTATTGTTGTCAATGCCAAAAAAGAATAAATAATCGTTACACTCTCATGTCTTTTCTATATATGTACAAAGTACTTTCTCAATTTATTTATCCGCGCTTGTTAATGGCAACAACAATAATAATCAGAAGAAAATATGGAAAACTATAAACGCGTCCCACTCGTTTGCAATACTAATGAATAAACTGTACTGGCAGTTGTGGCGGAATATTTTAAAAAGTATTATTATTAATTATAATTGAAGCAAAACAAATAGTAATTAGTATAAATTGTAACTTTCATCAGCCACTAATTGTTTCGTCCTATTTATATAGTTTTTAAGATTTTTATCTTATTTTTTATTTGATTTTTTATAAAAAAAAATTCAAGATATTGTTTTTATTAATTAAATTTTTTTCTGTTTCAATTTTTTTTTTTAATTTTTAACTGAAGTTAAGCAGTAAAGCAGAAAAGTTACATAAAACTTTGGTAGCTTTTTTTTGTTGCCCAAGAGACCGAATTAGAAATAAGAAAGTTAAGAACAAAATGGCAACTAAAAACAAAAGCAGAAAAAGTAACTATACAATAAATTTATTAACGGCATCAGCTAAAAGTTAAATTATTACAATAAATTGCAAAACTAGACAACAATAACACTCTGCGCATTCTACCTTACTTCCTGCCACATAATAAAACTAACGCTATTTATATTTGTTTATACAGAAAAAAATAACTCTTTGTGCGCTTTTTTCCGTCCTTTGAGAACTTTTTTTTTCTGTTCTAAAAAAATGTATATTAAAAAATGAAAACGCATGTGACATGGAACATGCAACATGGAAACTATAGTATGCACCGAAAAGCATTACAATTTTACCACAGTTGTAGGATAAATTAATTCATGTGACTCATCACTTAATGGCCTAATTATAATTCTTCATTTCGACTTCGGCTCCACTCTCTTCTTCTTTAACGGTCACATTTTTCTCCTGTCGCGCACAATTCAAATGCTAAGTACAATTATTCCGCTTTCCGAAAATATAATTTACCGGGTCCAATTAAGCGTTCTATTGTTCGCCCTTTTGACCCTTGGCATTTTTCCATTGTGTTTGCGTTGGAAGCGTGTCGTTTGGGGTCAGTTTCATTGACTTCAGCCTTTGCAGTTTACAGTTTTCTTTTATATATTACTGGAAAAAAGTATAAGTAATAGATACTGATTATATTTTTAGTATTAAAATAAAGTATTAATTTCTTTACAAAGTTGTGAATTTTTTTTTAAGAAAACTTTTTTAGTTTTGCAGATATTAGCATTTAAAGTAATAAAACAATAGCTTAAATTAACGCTGTGTTGCCATTTGGGGGCGTGGCTTATTAAAGCGTTTAAAATTTAATCTGGCAAACTTGTAAAATCAAGTTGTGAACTTTTTACTACCCATTTACTAATTTCTTTTTATTCTTTATAAACTATTTTAAAGTTTTAAATGACTTATGGTTGCATTTTGTAGTTTTCCAATGAATTTAATTAAATATTCCCTTAAAAATAAAAATAAAATAGATTATTACATTAATTGCAAAGTTACCAAAAAACCGTTCCAAAAACTTTCATAGTTTTAGAAATATTCACATTTTAAGTCACAAAAATAGAAAAATGGCATGTTTAGAGGTGTGGTTTGTCAGTTGCCTTGACGACCGTTTATTTTTTCGTTTTAAAACTTCAAAGATAACTTAAAAGAAAAAGCAATTTCCTTATAAAAAGAAGTAATTATTAGAATATTAAATTCATTGCAAAATTAAGTAAAAACAGTTTTAAAAACTTTTTTAGTTAAAAAAATATTCGCAATTAAAGTCGCAAAACAAAAATTGCAAATTGTTTATAGGTGTGGCCTATCGGTTGCCTTGGCAACCGTCTATTTTTACGCTCTAAATATGCGTAAAACTAATGGCTATTTGCTGAAAAAACGTAAAATCTCATTAAACATCATTTGTCACTATATGTATTATATAAATTAACAGCACTGGGAGTTAATTAATTACCCTGTGTGCCTGCGTCATTAATTCAATTATTCTATTAAAGGTAACGCAGCACGCAGCACCGTTTTGTTAAACGTTATATTATCTGTCGTCTCTTTTTATGGCAGCGTGTAAAAATGGCACGTGTCACCAAATACCCGGCGTGTGTGTTTGTTATACATAGGCATTTCCGGTCATCATTGTAATCAGCCCCTAATGGAGGGTGGGTGGGTGTGCAATATGGGTGGAGGATGGCAATGTTAATGCGATGCTAATCACATTCTCATTGACGGTAATAACAGTCTTTGTGACGAATTCTGTTCTTTGGTTATACAGATTCTAATCTTTGCTTGAATGAATTTTAATCAATTTGGTTTTTAACTGTCGCTCTTTCTGTTTTTGTGTTTTTTTTTGTTATTTATTTTATTTTTTATATTTTAAAATTTATCAATTTTGAATTAACGGTATGAAGAAATTTTAGGAAAATCACCACTAGTTTAAGAAATATGACCATTTAAAAACTCTAACACTTTTTCAAAAATGCTGTGTTGCCATTTAATGTCACAGTGTCCTCAACTGTCAATATTTTAAAACAGGCAACCCTGTTTAGAGTAGGCCTTGTCCACTGAAACTTTTTCAATTGTTTTCTTGCACGAGTTGCGTTCATATAGGTACAAAGAGCAGCTTTGAAGTAATCTCTTTTGCAGAAGAAGTGCTTAAACCGCGGAGAGCAGTGTAATAAAATCCCTCGATCAGTATTACGCGCCTCTGAAAGGACTCATTATTATTTATGTATTTATTCGCAGGCACGCCGACACTTATTACCAACGCAAACTGTTTTATCGCCTCGGTGCTCTTATTCGCCAATGCCGTATTTGTGCGAGAGCGAGAACAGCAGGTAGAAGAAAATAAGAAAAAGTGTGCCATCGCAAAAAAAAAAAGAAAAAAAAAAAGCGAATTGCGTAATAATTTCTCTTCGTTTTTCTTGATTGCTTGTAGGAGACAACACTCGAATGTTGGCACCACGGTGTGGCACCACTCGCTAGTTACTTCAAATCCCACAACAACAGCTCTGCCGTATCAATTACGAACTAATAACAACACGCTAGTTACCAAAGGGACCATCGAAACAACGGAAGAGCAAAAGGACGAACAGCGTAACGGCAGATGCCTCAAGGGTACCACTTACGATCTCTTCGAACTGCTCGAAAAAGTCCAAGGCTCCCGTTTAGATGACCAAAGATGTGTGCTACCATCTACCTGCAACATTAACAAACAGGTAAGCTTCTGCTACAGTTTCCTAGAAGGCGCTTGGTTCGCATCCAAGCTTTAAAGTAATCAGTTTTATTGCTTTGACTTTTGAATATTAGGTGGCGCAAATTGTAACATTTTTTTTTTTAATTATTTATTTTTTAAGTTTTTTTAAATTTTATTTAACAAAAAAAATATTACTTTTTAAAGTAAAAATATTTGAAATAATTGAAAATAAAAATGCATAGTTATCGATGTCTGGGAGATATAAAAGACAGGTTTCCCATGGTTTTTATGAATGCGGTTGCTCATCCACCGGAAAGTAAAAAGAGCACCTTTAGGCCGGATGCATTATTATTATTATAATCGTTTACATTTTACATTCTCTGAAAGTCATTTGTTGCCATTGTGCGCGGCCGTAGTTTCGATCAGTTTGCCGGCTTCGTGTTTTAAACTTTAAGGGTTGCTGCTGCTGATGTTTTATTATAATTCGGGGGCTGTTTTGTCGGGTTCTTGAATAGCGCACCTGATGCTTTTAATTTCCGGCCTAGCCGCGTTTGTCGCCCCGCCAATCGAAAAACTTATATGCTAATTAAGCGCACAGGAATTTATTTTCTAATTAGTTTCCTTATCCTTTTTACATTAAATATTATTTACTTGTTTATTTATACAATTTTTAGAAAAAAAAAAAACTAAAAACAAAACAAAAACTGTAAGAAATCAAGTGCATTGACTCTATAAAAGTGTACTTAAGACATTTAATGACATCGAGGACGGCGCACAATGAGAAACGATTATTTTAGGAGTCGTTTGTTACTCTGTTTATTTGAAAAAGTGCCAACGAATCGACGCAATGCCATCGAATTTCCTCGTTACGGGCGCACTTTAAAAAGTTTACATATTCTCCCATAAACAATTTCCTTGCGTAAATCATCCGCTGGAAATCAAAGTGTCTGAGTGCTTTTAAGTTTCAATAAATATCTATTGGAAACAAGAAAAGAAAATAGAAGAAAACCCTGAAGAAGAAAAAATGAATTGACGTCATTGACGCTCAGTCCGGTCATTTCACTTATTACCCTTTCAAAGGTAACTAGATAAAGAGAGTAAATATGTTGTAGTTATAATTGGAGACGCTTTACAACCGTTTTATTGGTGTAGAAAGAGAGAAAAAAGAAAGACAAAAGCGAGATATAAAATGTGTGCACTTGTGCTTATAGATATAAAATGCGTAATATGTGTCGGACTGGTTGTTTTACTTAGACCGGAAATCCGTCTGCTTTTAGTTACTTCCTCCACCGTTTTTCTTTTGCATCTGCGCCTCCATAATGAATTATTCCAGCCATAATAGTTGTAATATATAAAATTCATTTGAAATTTTCATTTATCCTCAATTACATTATAAGCAGCTTACGAAATTCCGCATTGCTTTTTCAACACTTATTAATTATTTATTTGTAGAATTTAAATATTAAAAATATTGCAAATTGTTTTTTGCAATAAATTTGCATTGGCATTCGAATCTGGCAGTATATTATAATTGGAAAACTTTCCAATAGCTGATGCCCATAGAAAAGTTTTGTCAGCAGTTACCAATATTTTTCAAATGGGAACAACGCGAGCTTGTAGTACGAGCCAAAACTTTGTTCTTTTGTTTTCGGCGCGAACAATCGACGTAATATTACGAAGAACAATACCAACGGCTCTTAAAAGTGTTATGAGCTTTTTGTTCGTTACTTTTTTTTGTTAAATTTTGCGCTGTTGGTGTTAAATATTCTCTTTGCACAATGCAAAAAGTTTGCAATTTTAATTCAAACTTTTTTTGTGACGCTTTTTCTAACTTTTTTTTTTTCAACTCTGCCATCTGTCAGGTGAACAAATTGGCCGTTCGGTGTATAGGAAATTAGCCATATTGCTTATTGTAGGGCACGTTTTAGAAGCACCTGTTTCCTTGCGTCTCTTTCTCTCTTTTTAATACACTAATAAAGCGCTTTTAAACATTTCTTTATTAAATCTATGCTTTATCATTGCAATAAAGTAGTAAAATCACGTACTGGTAGAGTCGTATTTCATTTTTTGTGTGTGAAAAAAAAAGATGTTTTTTGTGAATTAAATGAACTGCTGAGGCTGGTGAATGAATAAACCAAGGAATAACGGTAGCCAGGTAACCGAAACAATGTCAACACCCAAGTTAAATCACTTGTGGTTTTTATTGCGCGCATTTTCCGCCAGCGGAAAAATGCACCGCTTGCATGTTCCAACTATAGGATTTTTTATTATTTAAATTAGTCGCTCACATTAACAATACAATAATAACAGTTTGAATCGATGCGTGGGTGTATCCATTATCCATGCTGATCAATTTTTTCAGAATATTCAATTATGGGTTGACAAACATTGCAATTGTTTATTCGGCGTGGGTGTAATGATATATTGTTCTTATTTGCTTGGTAACATTTAAAAATAAACAAGTTTTCGCTGGAAATAAAAATCAAGTATATATATGCAATTTTTAATTGCAAATTTATTAATTTGATAATTGAAAAACAAATGCATAATGCGCCATGTCAATTTTCGCTCACAGCCGACTAGTTTTCGAATGCTCACGGCTCACTTTACACTTTACTCGTTACCAACAAACGCAACCAACGAACACTTTGCGCCAGTCGCCAGTCGAGCAGTCGAGTTTCAACCGTCGTTCTGTACGCGTCGTAACGTTCGACACTTCCGTTGAACTTTCCGAAACTTTCGATGTACTACTAAAAAAAAAACACTTCTTGCGCCTGTCTCATTCCGAAAATAAGAAAGTTTGGAATATGTTTCGTAGTTTGCGAATTTAAAAATAGTAAGATGCGCACTTTGAGTGAAACCGGTGGCGAGTGCGGGGGTGGATCGACGGCCGGTCAACACGATAGGAATAATACGTTGCCCAGGGGGTGGGTACGACAGGCCGTTATGGGTGTCCTTCGATGGAAGGAATTACCGACAGGACGAAGCAGCGATAATATACCTAAAGCTGCTTTACAGGTAGTTCCCACATCGAAATTTTATGTTAATTGCAACCATCGGCAAGATTCAACGAATTATTTCCCATTAGAAACCCTTTGCCCGTTGAACATACAGAGAATACCTTTAAATAACATCGATTTGTTGCACTTTTTTGTAATCCTCTGACAGTCTAACCACTTTGCAAAAGGTTTCGAATGTTTAATGCGCTATGCTATACATTGCGCCGAGCTGAATGATAAATTTTATGGACAAAATGCTCGGCATATAAACATTTTGTTCTACTTTACTTTTGCCGGGATCACCATTAAGGAAAATTAATGAACTTTTAGCTGTTTAAGTGTATCGACCATCAAATAGCTGTAATATAAATGAAAAAACGATCGATGTGCTACTAATCTCTTTATAGGGCACTGCTTCCTTACTTTGCTTGTCCTCGGGGGGCATTTATACTTTTTCTTTAGGGATAAATATAAAAATACTCATTTTGCAATTACTATGTGAATATAAAACTTATAGTTTTTGAAATATTATATGTCATTTGTTTAATGAATTATGACGTAGTTGTATTGTAACCATAGTAACGAAAGTGCTGAGAAAACCGCTGCAGATAAGTTTAGTTTATTGCTTTTTTCTTAATATAAAACAACGTTTATTTATGCAAAGTTCGCATGCAAAAACCTGTAAGGAATATAAATTTCTTGTTGCGCACATTGTTTAACTGCATAATTTGCATTATTAGTGCACTTACCAACTTTATTATTGTGAGTGCGCCACACCGTCGTAACCATAGTAACGGTGTTGTGCAATTTTTTGTTCGTTCGTTTGTTTCGTGTAAAGCGTAAACTGTTAAAGTCATTAAATGTTACCTGTTAATCATCAATTATTTTATATAATTATTGGATTAGTCATTTTTAGTTTTTGTTAAAAATATCCATTAGATCACGTTATTTTTTTTATCTTTTGTTTTATAATGTTAAAATGGAATAAAAAACATAAGAAAAAGTAAAATGTGAGAAGGCACAGATTCATGCTTTCTGAGCTAAATATTGCGGAGACAGTTTAGGAGAAAATAAGAGGAAGTGAATGCCTTTCGGTGGTGTATAAATAGGCAGGGAGATGGAAATCGATTTTCCTCAAAACGGGGCATAGGTTAGTTCCGCCGTCTGTATGAGTCATCATCGCATAGAGATTTTGTCTCTGTAAAAATTTGCATTTTTTATAAATTTTTGTTGTATCTCTGAATTTGCGTTTTGCAATTATTATTAATTTTTTTTTGCTTTGTTTCGTTAAATATTTTATCTGTTTTTCTTCATGCTTGCATTATATTTCATTGAAAATAAATTTTAATTTATATTTTAAATAAGTTTAAATATATTAATTCAAGTTATGGATGCTCAGGGTGTTCCAAAGGGAAATTCAACCTCTTCCTTTTATAATTTTGCGGATGATTTTTTAGAAAAATATTTGAATCACCGTCAATTTTTATATTTAGAGAGTAATTTTGTTAGAACTTTATGTAAAATTTATGTTTAGCCTCATTCAAACTCTCTTTATGAGCTATAGAACTACCCTGATGTTTTTTTGTTTTTTAATATCACTGAATATTTAATAACTTTAATGGTTTTTCAAATTCAAAATTTGACGGTATAAAATACTTAAAAATATTTAAATTCTGTCAAATAAAAAAATGAAGAGTTATTTTGGAAAATTTCTTTTTCCCAGCTGAATTTTTAATTAAACTACTTTAAAAAGAAGTCTTACTTCTCCTGAGGGTAATATAACTAAAAAGATTAAAATAAAATAAGTGCACAGCAACACAAAGATATACAAAAAAAAAACATTTATTTATCAGCGTGCAAATTACTTTGTTGGAATAGGAAAATTGATTCCGCAGCCAAAACGTAATAAAAGTTGTTGTCTACATAAAATAAGTATTCTATGTAATGGACATTGAAAATTAAATTTCTCTCTCGTTTGAAATCAACAAAACTCTCGTGAAGAAAAAAAACTTCCTTCCTAAATGGAAAAAACTAAGGTAGAAAACCCGATTGTTGACGGAAGCGAATCAATTCGAATTTTAAATGTGAAACTTTAAAAGTTGCCAATAACTCTGAAGCTAACTATATATTTTTTGTTTAAAATAGCCAGCAAAAATAAACACAAAACAAATAATTTATAAGAAATATATTGTTCACTTTAACAAATAACTGTTGTAGACAGAAGTTTTTACTCAATAGTTACATAAAAAAAAGCACATTTTTTGTCGTCTAAACATGATTTTAATTAACCCATTGTTCGCCATTTTGGTCTCTTGCGCAAAAGGTGAGACCGTAGAATGAAGAAAACAAAAAAACAAAAAGGAGAGACAAGTAAACCACCGTTAATTAAATCAACTAAACTCACCTTTGTGTTTTTTTTATTCACTTAAAAAAAACTTTGTAACAATTTACTTGCTTAAATTTTTTTTTGTTTTAATTTAAATTATTGATTTATTACAGTCCGATAACTTTTCCTTTGTGTTTTTTTTTTTCTTATGCAACTTTGCAATAATATTATAACTTTAAAAAATCTTTTAAATCAGCGATTAATATCTGTTGTCCCAAACTTTTCCTTTTTTGTTCTTAAGCAACTTTGCAATAATTTAGCAGCTTTCAAAGTATTAATTTTTAAATTTCCAAAATCAATGAGTAATCTTCAAACTTTTCCTTTTTTTTTTACTTTTTTGTTTTAAGTTGTTACACTAGGTTAAAGTTGAGAGCAACCAGTTAAACTAAACTGAAAGCGTTTTTTATTCCACGAAAGATCGATAATGTGAAACATTATCTATTAAAGAGTAAATTATTTAGCGTGTGGAATTTATCGACTCGCAGGGTCCGTTTAATAATTTACAGCGGTACAATTGCGAGTTGTAACACACAGTATCGGTGTGCAATGGTAAAAGTTGCTAGCATTTGCTTATGCTTTTCTAAATTCGACTTCCTTTTACAGAGATAAATGTGATCTAACTCTACATGCGGATAACATTGGCACATAGAGAAACAAAAATACAAGAAAAAAAAAACCAGAACGAATATGTAGAGTTACATAAAATATATCTAAATACATTTAATTTTCATGCCTTGTTTCGCGTCTTTCTTCGTTTCAATTAAATTAAATGGTAAAAGCATGGAATTATTGCACTTTCACAATCGAAAGTTCCCTTATCACCAAGCTACATACAAACCATACCACTACATACATTGTAATTAATCAATTATCGATCCTTTAGAAATAAATGCTAATGCTTTTCCTGTTTATCCTCATCATATAAATTATTTTGCTTAGATTTATCCCGCGGCAATTTTCAGTTTTTCCTCGTGGAAACCACAGTTAAAGTTATATTGTTAATTTACGCTTTCTCTGATGCCTTTTCTTTTGCTTTTTCTTTTGTGATTTTTGTTTTGTTTTGTTATTTGCCATATATTCCTAAAAAAGAAAACCTTTTGTTCTAAATTTATTTCAATTAATGCATTTTTTAAGTTCTCAAGATTGAGTGTTACATTTTGTGCGGATGGTGGATGCTTTCCACTTTTGTAAAGAGTTTTTTTTTCTCGTTGTTTTATCTGAAAAGTAAATACCTGTGCACCACTACCACTACTACTACTCACTTACAAAGCGGTTTAATAAAATTAAGGTGGAACGTGACTGTAATGCAAACAAGCCTACTTGGTTTTTCTTCTTTCGTTTACTGTTTCTGTTCTGTTTTATGTAAAGTTTCGTGAGAGGCCTTTCAGGAAACATATAGCTCTACATTTCGCAATAAATTATTATTCTGATGTGTATACTAAATGCAAAAGAGTTGCGCAACGAAATCGCTTATATTATTTAATTACGTTGACTTTTCCAAACAATAACATTTATATATAAATTAAGTAAGAGTTTTGTTTTTGTGCTTAGAATGCCGTATTTAATTAGTCCAGTCTATAAACTTTTCTTTTCTGCATTGCAATTTGTTTTATTTATGGCTAATTTATACTAATTTGGCGGCAACAAGAAAGAAAGTATTCCCGCCTTTTTTTAAATTAAAAGGAAGGTAACCAAATGAGTTTACATTCTCAGATTTGTATAGGGATTGTATACGAACTTTAAAAGTATCCAAAATATTCTAAATATGTCAGAGTAATATTTTAACACATATTTTTTGAGTATCAGAGGAGGCTGGGGCTTTACGGACCAAATTTTGACCAAAAAACGCCTTCTATGATTTGATTTAGTTTTAGAGCGCTACCAAAATGGCGTCATATCAAAATATAACCTATAAATAATATGTTTTTTTCCTCCATTTTTATTCTTTTTTATCTCCAATTAAGCAAGAGCAATTTAATTAAACAGAAAAAATTGTTTTTGTTGCAGGTAAGCAGCAAGTCTTCGATTCTCCGCAACCAGTCCTTTTCGCACATTAGTTACAATACAGTAGTAAACGGTTCGAGGGTAAGACTTTTTCTCTTGTAAGATATTTCTTGTTTGCTGACCACTTCTCTCTGTGTGTGTGTGTGTTGGCTTCATTAACAACTTCAGCATCGCATCAGAGGTAAAGTTCATTAAATTTGTCCGTTATACAATAATAATAATATTACAATTTACAATGGTGGAAAAAAGAAACAGTCTCACGGCGCGCAAATGTGGCAAATTTGAATAATATAATTTAATATAATACGTATAATATGGATAAATGATAAATCGTACGTGAAACAATTCTCGGTTTGCGTTTCTTGTGTTTTTAATCTCATTAAACTATGTCTATGTATATAGGTGTGAATGTATGGAAATGAATGTCGGTAATGGCCGAAAATCAATTGTTTATCGCTTGGATAAATCTGAGGTTTCCGCGTTTGAGGTCTTGTCCCAGATACGTTTCAACCGTTTCCAAATCTATCATTGAACCAATACGTTGTGCATTTTTAAACTTTTTTTTTACAGTAGCTGGTAGCTGTTAGTTAGTTGGTTGGTTGGTTGGAGCAAGAGAGATCAACTTTAAAAATAGCGCACGACTTTCGGAAAAGATTAGTCACTCAGATTAGTTCATTACCGAGAAAAGGAAAAAGTTTTACGTTCGCTCAAGAACTGTGAGTCTCTAAAGGTGATTTAATCCTTCGAGTAAATCATAATGTGAGCTGAAAATACAAGCTTTCGGTCTTCACTGTACTCTTTTCACAAAACGGAATGAAAAACGACACTCGCGTTGTATTTTTAAATTTAAGTTTCTAATTTTTGAACATTTTTTTGTTAAAAATAACTGTTAAAAATAAGTTTCAAGTTCTAAAAAAGTAATTCGAAGAAAAGAAAATAAAAAGTGAAAATAGGTTAGTTTAGGTTACATCTAAAAATGATCTAGATCTTTTTAAGGGTGAAAAACAAGAGGCTGTTAGAAAACGAATTAATTGATCGATCGCAGTTGCCCACCTTGAAATATTCCAGTAGTGAGCAAGTACACAATGCATATAGATTTGAGCAAAGCGAGCGAAACGGACGCACGAATGAGAAAACACAAGTGACCTCGCTATTTCGCTCGTTCCTTTTCACCTATACCTCACCTCACCTCATTCACCTTTTACTCCTCCACCGCACCCCTCTTCTCCCACAATCTCAATTTGCTTTCGAGAAATTAATTCCGTCTTTTTACTCTACTCACTCAATACGATTCTTTAAATACCTTTAAAGCCCCCCGTACTTTTATTTATAACGTAGACATTCATTTCTCTGAAGAAAAAGAAATGAAAAAATAGAGAAGAGCAGCAAAGAGTGGCAAGACATGCTGAACATATGCTCCGAATTGTTCCTCTTAGTCTTTTGATGTATGATTTTAGTGAGGCGACTTAATGACGCGTCTTATTGGGTGACATTTTTAAGGGCTATGACCTTCTTTAGTTTTTTCTTTTTTTTATTAACAATGTTTTTAAATTGTAGTTTGAAAAGAGTTTATTTTGAATCAAATTAAGTTTGAAGTTTTCAAGTAACAAAAAAAAAAACAAGAATTTTGTAGCTAAAATAGTTTCTGTACTAAAATATCCTTTCCCTTTTGTCTGATCCGACGATTTCCATTCATTTGACTTCTACTACTAAAAATATATCACTAATTTTACCTCTTCACCTCTTTGCCTCCACAAGAAAATCTAGAAATAACAAATCAAATTACCTATGACTTCTTCATCTTCAGCTTCTTCCATCTTTCTTCTTCATAATAAAAAAAAAGAAGATAACGCATTAAATAATAATAATAATATAAAAAAGGAAATACAATGGGGCAATAAATTGGAGAGAAGATTCGAATGGAAACACGAATCTGGGACATCTTAACGGTTCTTTGGGCTTCTTCTACTTGCTCATTTCGTTAAGATTAAAGAACATAATCATATGACACAGTTTCAGCGCATGGCGCATATAACACATCTGCTGTCCTAATTAACAATACCATTAGCAACAATTACCATCATTACTAATTATTTCTCTTTGGAAGTGCGCGCATCCGAGACGCATCTGATCCCTTAATTGATCTTTGAATTATTGATTCAATTTTAGAACGGCTTCCATCAGCGGCACAGTACCGGCACCACTGACGACCAGAACAATCGCATCAACCATTGCAACAACAATGTCTTGTCCAAGACGGCATCGGCTTCGGTGGTGGTGCCCTCGACATGTCAAACACCGCCGAATTCGCCGCCGCAGTCATCGAAATCGCGGCGGATGCTGCAGGAAATTTTGTCCCGACCGGGCACTCTGCCCATGATCGCCATCCCTGACAAAGGATACTGGATCGATGGTACCGACCACGAATGCGAGTGCGACCATCGGGGCAATCCGGTGTTACCGCACGGATCGTGGAGGGCTAAAATCGAGACGGATGATACTGCAAAATGCTACAGGAGATTCTTCTTCGGGCGGGTAAGTGTGGGTGTTTTATGGGTTGGGCCCATGCATTTTAATGGAAAAATCTTCGGGTATTTCTCTCTGTGTGTGTGTGTTTGTGTGTGTGTGTGTGTTTGTATATAATTACGAACGAGGTGTGTTGCCGTGTGGAGGAGGTTGATGTTGGTGTTCGCGGTAAAAGATGCGGAAAACAATGGACGGAAACGCAAGAGACTTAATCTCTTTCTTCGCTTCGTTTGTCTTGTTTTTCATCTCTGGCTGCAATTAGCTATTCTTCCGCCATTTCGGAGTCGTTGGCTTTTCTTCGGCTGCTGCTGCTGCTGCTGCTTCTAGTTTGTAGTGGTATACGGTTTTCAATTCAATTGCTTGGTTGCAATTTAAATGGTTAAATAAAATGACGCGAAAGTTTACCGCTAAAAATATCTTCAAAGCTATAAAAGAAAATCAAAGTAAAATGATTATTTTTCAGTTCATAAACTCTTTTAACGACTTAAACTTTCTTTAATTGAAAGAGTTGAATTACTTTGCTTCAAGAAATTAACAAATAATAGATAATTTTCAATTATTTTTCAATTGGTAACACTATAAATTCTAATTTAAAAATTGAAATATTCTTTGTAACAATGAAAAGGAAATCCAAATTTTAATTATCCTTTTGTAAGCTTAAAAGACCCTAAAACTTGGATTCTTCTTTGTTAAATCAATTAATATCAATAAATTAAATTTACACAACTTGAAATTATTTTGCGATAGCATTTCTAATTTTGAAAAAAATGATATCTTCTTCGAAACTAAAAATGCAAAATCAAAATCAAAGGTATCATTTTAAAGGATAAACTTCTGTCTAAAACTTGAACATTTTGAATTATAATTTTTACATTAGTTTTCTTGCTAATTATTTTTTAATTGAAAATTTTTAGTTATAAATCAGTTACATAAGCGCTACAATTTATGATTTGGAAAAAGCGGTCTCCTGTGAAACTATAGAAGGAAAACCAAATTCAAATATGTCGGCTAAAAGCTCATAAACCCTTCTAATGAATTAAACATATTTAATTGTCATTGTTAAATTAGTTTTCTTGTAATTAATAATTCCTAAAATGCCAAGTTTGGTGATAGATTAATAGCGAGCGCCATAATTTTTGACCTAAAAAACGCAATTTTCTCCAAAACTCCAAACGCGAAACCAAAGACAAATATATCATTTGAAAGCGCTCAAACCAATCTTATGACTTATCTATATTTAACTTTAACTGTTTAATTAGTTTTCTTACAGTAATATTTAAAAAAATGCGAAGTTTGTCACTATATTATTTTTATTAGTCAAAGGTGGAAAATATTTCTTATGTACTAAAGGAACAGCAGATGAACAATTATTATCCGTAATTATTATGTCTTACCAGCTGCTGGATTTTCTCTTCTTAAATTTAGGGAGCAAATTACTTTCATCATCAAAGCGTTTCTGATTTTAAATTAGAAAGATTATTTAATTTCAATGTCCGTTAGGCTAAAAAACAATGTTTTATAAACTTAGCTTTCCATTTATTAGCCAAAAACAAAAATAGTTACTTTACTTTTTCTTTTTTGTTTCTGTAGAAGTTTTTGATTGTTAATTTTTCCCCATTATTTTCACATGCAGATTAGCCTGTGTGATTTCTTAAGCAATTTAAATAATTAAATGCACAATTGCTAAATTTCGTTGTGCAATTGCTGCTTAACTAACTAATCTTGAGAACCAACAAAAGGAATTGTAAATTATAGCAAAGTATAAACATTATATAAAAACAAAAACAACTAATAATTTGTCATTAGAGTCGAATTGCGGATTCCGGTGACAATATATTTAGTTACAGCAACTATTGCGCGTAACACTATACAGTTTTTAAAACAAAACAACGACTACGAAGAATAAGCCGAGAAGGCTACAAGACAAGACACCGTCAGAAGTAAGAAGTACAGTCGAGCTGTTTTTGTAATGGTTCGATGCGAATGGGAATTTTCACACGGCTTAATATATCGCCACAGTTCTTTGTTTAAAAAAGAACAATTGTTTTAATCCACTACGTATACCTTCGACTTGAGTTGCGCTCAATTTATTTATTGCAATCATAATTTCTTTGACCCCTGATTTATAGTTTTTTTCTTAAGTAACTTAAGTAACTGCGTAGTTGCAATGAAAATTCTAAAATTAAAAGTTTATTTTACAAAATTTATACAGAAAAACTAAAAACAAAACTTAGTTTTATTACAGAATAAACAGTTCATTGTTTATTGCATAAAAAAAAAACGTGGCAATCAGGCTCTTACAAAATGCAATTAACACTAATTTGCCATTGTTGTTCGCTTGCAGGACCATTCAAATCTTATCGGCTGCGACGATAGCAACGGCCCCGTGCTGTTATCGCTGAAAATGGAGAACGTGGCTAATCAGGAGCACACGCGGATCCTTCTGCGACTGAAGACGGGCACCATGCACGAACTGGTGCCCAGCAGTTGCATGGGTCCGAATCCGAGTCCGGCAAAGATGGCGAAATTGCTAAACGACCAGTTGAACGTTGAGAATTTCGCGCCGGTGCTGTGTCCGAAGGCATCGCAAATGATCGCCACCTACGACGAGCACGTGCTGGTCTCGAATTTCAAATTCGGCGTGCTGTACCAAAAGTACGGCCAGACGACCGAGGAGGAACTGTTCTGCAATACGGAGACGAGCGAGCCGTTCGACCATTTCCTCAACCTTTTAGGCTCCCGCATCCAGTTGAAGGACCACAGGGGATACCGCGGCGGGCTCGACATACAGAACGGTCACACGGGAGACACGGCCGTTTATGAAGTATTCAAGGAACGGGAAATTATGTTCCACGTGTCCACTTTGCTGCCCTACACCGAAAACGACCCGCAGCAATTGCAGAGGAAGAGACACATCGGCAACGATATTGTCGCTATTGTTTTCCAAGAGGAGAATACTCCCTTTACCCCCGACATGATTGCGTCGCACTTTCTGCACGCCTTTATTGTCGTTCAAGTTGTCGAACCGAACAGCCCAAACACAAGGTAGGAATTTCTAAAATGTTTTAGATTTATTTCTGTTGACAAAAAAATAATATTTTTTTTTGGAATTAATATAATTGAAATAAGGCGCAACTTCAATAATAGTTAAAAAAATGTTTTATGACTTTCGATTTTTCAAACATAGCGTTGATTTTTATTTTTTCTGTAATTTTTTTTTAAGTATTTTCGAAGTCGCAGAAAATATTCGTATTGGATAACGATTTTTTTTGCTTTAATTTAATTTTTTTGTTGTAGATTTCATTAGTTATCTAATTTCTACAGTAACCACAACCACTAATTGTTTTTTTTTTTTTTTATAGAATTATTTAAAAAAATGCAAATTACAATAAAATAAGGAAGTCAGCATAAAGAAAAAACCGCAATAACAGTTCTGTGGTATTCAAACTTTACCCAAAAATTGTAATAATAATGCAAATAACCATTTAAAATCACTGTATCCGGTTATATTACACCGTAAAAATAGATTTTTCTTTTGACACTTTTAGTGTACTAAGTTTGCTCTTGGAATTTATTATTGATTTTTCTTTCAACATATTTAATAACTGTTATTAAATTATTATTTATTAATGATTAAAAACTATGCCATTTGTTGTTTATTTTTGTTTTTTTAAACAAAATAATAAATGCTTTATTTACAGGTACAAAGTGAGCGTTACTGCCCGTGACGACGTTCCATTTTTCGGCCCCACATTGCCGAATCCAGCAGTCTTCAAACACAACAAAGATTTCAAGGAATTCCTATTGACAAAATTGATAAATGCAGAGAACGCGTGCTACAAAGCGGACAAATTTGCCCGTTTGGAGCTCCGCACGCGCTCGTCACTTCTGCAAAGCCTGACGGAAGACTTAAAGGACAAGACGCAAGAGTTCTTGCGTGGCAATAGCAATCTCCCAGCGCCGGGCACCCCGAAGAATGACATAGGACCCGGCAGCCGATTCATAGACACGGTGAAGAAAGCGTGGAGTTCTCGGGTGAAGTCCACCGAGAATGGAGCCCACGAACGCATGGGCAAGAAGCACAGTCAGCCGACCATTGCAGAAAGCACCCCTTCGAGTGGCCGCTCTTTATCCAAGAGTTCGATCGGTTCGAACGGAAAGAAAAGCGGCAGTTCTTCGTTGGCTTCTTCGCCCGACCTCACAGCACACGCTTCCCATATGTCGGAAGCGAGTGATGACTCGTCGCTCACCAGTGAGGACTTGGAGCATTTGGCCGGAGGCTACATCGACAGCGACACCGGTCTGGAGAGCATGAGCAGTGCGGAGACGGCCGCGAAGGCTTGCAGTGTCTGCACAAACACCTCGAAGTCGAACGCGGCGGATCAACTCATGCAAGAAGTGACAAGACTTAAGTGCGACAAATTGGATTTACTCAAACAGAATGTCGTAAGTTATTATTGTTTTGTGCGCTGAGTCTTGTTGAGACGTTGCTAATTGTTATTGCTTTTAGAATTGTCAGCGCGAAGTAAAAAGGCTGATGGAGCGCGAGCTGCAACTACAAAACGAACTCGGTTTGGCTAATAAAGAAGTTTTGCGTTTGAGGGAACTGCTGAAGGATTACAGTGAGGACATGCAGTCGCCTTCTTAATTGTAATTTGTAATTTACAAAAGAATGTGTGGTGACATCACAAAGGATAGATTTTGTTAAACGGAAAATGTATTGTAAAGAAAGGCCTTTGAAAGAAAAATTACATTTTTTATTAGTATATATTGTAAGTAATACCAATGGTAAGAAGTATTAATTTATTTGTACCGACTTTATACCAAAGTAACATTCCCCAAATATTTGTTTATTTGATGCCTATTTTGCGAGCGCGCAAAACTTTAAAAACTTTATTATTTCTATGTACATAATTTATAATCGAGAAAGAGAGGATTTGTGCAAAAGAAAACATTGTTCAGCAATGATAAACGTTGCTCTGGTTAGCTTTATGTTTCTTCATTAAGTTTTCGACAAGTAGAATACTTATTTATTATTATATCAGTTTTTATTCACATTTTTTTTTTTTTTTTTTTTCGTAGAAAGGACACAAAACTGGTTGTCTTTTTTGTCTGTAAGTTTGTGAAAATGTTGTAATAGTTTTTTGATTATTATGAATAATCTAAATAACTCCATTGTGTACCTTTACCATAATTAAAACATATTTGCACTGTTATGTTAATTAATAATAATTAAAATACAAATTATCAACACTTTTTCGAATGTTTTTTTTTTTATATTATTTGATTCTGCCGGTTTTGAATTTAAAAAATGTGAATATTTCAGAATTCATTTTTATTTAGATTGGACCTTTAGAAAGGAAGGAAATTGAAAATTTCCATTTGTTTGAAATCTCTATCTTTAGCCCATAGATTATAGACATAGAGACTGTCTATAATCTATGCTTTAGCCGTTAAAAAGGCATTTGTTTGTTGGGCAGAATATTGTTGAGTTATTTTACAGAAAACTGAAATTCACAATTTCCCAATAATAGTACTTTTCCTATTTGGCATATGATGTCGCTGCATGTCCGAAAACTGAATTTATTTATCAGCTGGGAGAAGAGGCATATGAGGCTGAGTTCATTTTTGAATTTTTTATAACAGCAGCATCAGCCCACAACAAAGCCAGAAACCAAAGAACTATTATTATTAATTTACGTAAATAATTTATTAGTTAGGGTGGTTTTTTATTACTTTTACTAAGTTTTGAATTGTTTTTTATATGTTTCAATGAGTTTAAGTAATTAATTTATTAGTTAGGGTTGTTTTTTTATTATTTTTTCCTAGCAATCCTTCGTATGCTGCCCTTGTAGTCTTCACTAGTTGGACAACAGAAATTCTATCGATACTCTGCTTTTTAGTTGTTTTTTAGAGAGTTTTTCATGACTTTTTCAGTTGATTTTTAATTTAAAATAAATATTCATTAAATAATTTGATAAATATATATTTTTCGTGTTGGTTTTTATTCAGTTTTATTTATTAAATTTGTTTTTAAAAGTTTCTTTAACTTGGAAGTTTATTTCGTAATGTTTCATACAGTTTTTTTTATTTGCCTTTCTGGCGTGCTATTTTTAAGTTAGATTTATGAAACAATTATTATAAATAAAAGTTTAATTTGCCTTTAAATTGATACTATTATTGTTTTTATATCTTAATTTTTTTAATTGTAATTAATTCTTTTCTGTTAGTTTGTTTTCTTAAAAAAATTAAAGTCTCCATGTCTCCATCTCCATATACTTTAAATTGAATTTAAGCATATAAAATAATAATTAAATTATTTTTTCTATAGTCATTAATACTTAATTTAGCATTAAAATAACCAATCACTCATTTGAAAAGTTTATTAAATAATTTTAAATTGTTTATAGTGGTTGGCAACCCATTGAACACTACTTTTAGGTCCGCCATTGGAGTCTCTGTAGGAGACGGGAACGAGCCGCCATTAAAAATACACGCGAAAAAGTTATTAACAAAGTCGATTTTCAGCCGTTTTAAGTTGTTTTAACCCATGTAATCGCAATATAATATGTAATTTTCCAAACTACTGCTAAAACAAAATTTATTTTGTTAAATAAGTACATAAAATTCGAATTAATCGATTTTGTTATTAACTTTTTTACATGTAGTTTAATTGGCGACTGAGTTCGCGTTCCCTACAGACAATTTTTATTGCAGATTTGAACTTTTAGTTTTTTCCTGCTATTTTAAAGCATTTTTCTTCCTGTTTTCGCATGAAATCTAAAGAAAAGCACCTTTTTGATTAATATCGCTAATTTTTTTTTAATTTTCCATATATTATAGTAGAATCGGTTAAAATTTCCTTAAAAAAATGCTATTATTGATTTTTTCC
>JASKGO010002238.1:0-18748 GCA_030556065.1 Holobus sp. GC000080
GAGACACTAATTTTTACAAAAATAACCGGAAGTCAGCTTTATCTTGAAAAGTAGACCAAATAAGAAAAAACTTTTTTTACAAAATCATCTTTATTTTTATTAAGGAATCAAAATATTAATTAAAAATATGGGTGTTTCATTTAAAAAAATGAAGTGAGTAGCGACTTCCGGTATAACCGGAATTAACATGAAGTCGAAACTATTTTCCGAGAATGGAGCATTTGCTAAAATTAAGAATGAAAAAGAAAAAAATAAGTTCGCTTTTATAGTTCTCCATATATCGATGCCCTCCCGCTCTCGTGAAACACCCTGTATAACACCGCGGTTCAGTTTTTTCCTTACTCTATATTGAAGAAAGAAACTGTTGAATATCATTGATCTGGTCACAAGTTTCTTGATTTTCCAATCTCATCACATATTCTGGGTGACACAAATTTTACTACCACCCCTGCTATTTCTTTATTTACGATCCGATTGTAACCAAATTTTGGGTACATACATAATACAATATTTCCAATTGAACTGGATAGATGTCATTTTTACATCGTTTCCGGTATCACCGGAAATGGCGCCAACTTTTGTTTTTTAAGTGGCAACTCCATAATTTTTATTTGAGATTTTTACCCACACTTAATTATTGCAAGATACTATAAGTGGAATCAAAACATTCGTCATTAAACGAAGAGTAAAAAATAGGGTTGGTCCAATATATTTGTCATTTAAAAAAGGTCTTTTGACAAAAAAAAAACATTTTGGCCAAATTCTTTTGTTAATAACTCAAAAAATATTAAACTTATGGCTGGATTGCAAATTTTTAACATTACTACTTCATTCTGAGTTTAAGTTATTTCAAAGGCATCTTGACCGATATTTAAAAATCGATTTTTTGCAACTAAAAAATTAAAAAGTTCGTTTATAAACCTAGAATGATCCTAAGCAAAAAAGTGACAAAATCTTGGGATTGCCATTTAAAAGTCAAAAGTTATGGCCATTTCTGGTGAAACCGGAAGTGATGTAAAATTGACAACTATCCAGGCAATTGGAATTTTTGTCTCATGTATGTTTACCAAATTTGGTAACCATCAGTTCAAAATAATAAATATAGGGGTGGTTTTGTTTCACCCGGTATATCCCACTATTTTAATTTATTTGATATCCCCTACTTTTTTCTTTACGGCTATATGATTCTGATTCGATTTTATGTTTTTTGCTCTTTTTCAACTAATTATGATAAAAAATGTTAAAATTTGAGTACAGGCTACTAGTTAAATAGTAGACATTATTTTTCAAGATATGAGAGATTGAAACCCGTTAAGTTTATTTATTTATTTATTACAAAGAAAAAAAGCGATTACTAAGGTTCCCAATTTTAAAACAATGACTAATTGAGTCATTAATAAATGTATTCAGTTTGTGTAAGTAAAGCAAAGCAAAAATAATAATTCTTTTTAAAGAAGTAAGTCATCCAATGGGTTCCTGGTAAACGCCAGGAACAAATCGATTCAATATTATGCGAATGATATCATTACGAATTCCGGAAACGTCCTGTCGCAGGATTACGACGTATGCAGTAAACATAAAATAAAGGAGCTGGTTGTGTTTCAGTGGAAGCGCGTTCGAGGGTCAATGGCAGAACGGCAAAAGACACGGATTAGGTGTGGAAACGAGAGGACGATGGATTTATCGAGGTGAATGGACGCAAGGATTCAAAGGACGATACGGCGTGAGGCAATCGAACACGTCGACGGCCAAGTACGAAGGCACATGGGCGAACGGTTTACAGGATGGATACGGATCCGAAACGTACGCTGACGATGGTAAGTGCTCTAAGCCTAACTAAGGGGTAACTGGATCCACTCGCCCTCCAATTACTGTCACCATAAATCCGGTTGCGACGAGCAATCGTAATGCATATGCATATCGATAAGCCGAACGCGACCGATAGACGCATCTAACGCAATTAGCGTCGCAGTTTGTGCCGGCTGCGGCATCGGCAACGGCACCGGCAGCGGCAGCGGCAGCGGCGGTGTCGGCGGATCAATGAAGGACACCTCCATGTGCGAAGGGGAGGTTACTCAAACGAGTCCATCGTGGGCAACACTCGGAGGAAAATGTAATTGTATTTGGTAGCCGGCGTGTGATGATATTTATAAATCTGACCCACTTCTACACGCACAAACACACACGTAAAAAGAAATAAAAAACGAGAGCGAAGTCTTCAAGCGCATATTTCTAATTCGGGAACGCGCGTCTCAAGTTATTTTCATTTGCCCAGCGATACACTTTCTTCTCGCTTTCTTCGCAGGTACATATCAGGGACAATGGCTGAGGGGTATGCGGCACGGGTACGGGGTGCGCAACAGTGCCCCGTTCGGGAAGGCTTCCAAGTACAGGAGCAAAGCCATCCGAGCGTCGATGACCTCGCTAAGGAGCAACGAAGCCACCGGGGCGGCTCCGGAGGCGGCCGAGAAGAGAGACAAACGAGTGGACGATTCCCGGGGTGGATTCGTGCTCAAGATGAATTCGAACGAACCGACTGGCAGAAGAAGGTCCTTGGGCCCTGCTAGTATTAAACGAGGATTGTTTATGGTAATATTCGCAAGGAGTGCCTTAAAGGAGTTTATTTGGTTCATTT
This sequence comes from Holobus sp. GC000080, assembly GCA_030556065.1. NCBI lineage: Eukaryota > Metazoa > Arthropoda > Insecta > Coleoptera > Staphylinidae > Holobus > Holobus sp. GC000080. The sequence goes on from JASKGO010002238.1 coordinate 2,636, forward strand.
GCAGGGGTTAAAGATGAAAAAGCAGAAGAGCACGGGCGATCTGGAGAAACGAGGAGTTACTGGGAGCATCAGGTCAACGGCATCGTCGGCTTCATGGGTCAGCACAGATTCGGCCCAATCGGCCATGACCAACGCGTCGTTACCTTCGGATTCCAATGCTAGTTTTGTAGTTGAGGTACAGCTGTTGAGTTATTGAATTATCCCATTTTTTGGACGTGTGATTTCAATGTTTGCAGGACGAACAAATGGATCCTGGGGTGACGGAGACTTATATGGGCGAATGGAAGAACGACAAACGTACTGGTTATGGCGTCAGCGAGAGGTCCGATGGGCTCAAGTATGAAGGTGAATGGTACAACAACAAGAAGTATGGATACGGTGTTACCACGTTTAGCAACGGGGAAAAAGAGGAGGGCAAATATAAAAACAATGTGCTTATAACGAACCCCAAGAAGAAGCACTTATTCCTAATGAGATCTGCCAAATTCCGCGAGAGGATAGACGGGGCCGTTAATGCTGCCCAGCGCGCTTCCAAAATTGCACTGCAGAAAGCAGACATTGCGATTTCCAGAACGGCCACAGCTAGAGGGAAAGCCGAACAAGCGGATTTGTTAGCGGCCCATGCCAGAGAAGATTCCGATGTTGCACAAGCTGTTGCTAAACAGTACGCCCCGGATTTTAAGCAGCCAGGTTTGGATAGGCTTAGAGCCAAGGAGCGAATGAGGGAAAAATATGCTGCGCCAGCCGCTTCGCAGGATTTCAATATTCAAAAAGACTATGCGCCTAGTAATAATCAAATAGCTAATAATCAAATGCCAAACAATCCCACCATTAATTTGCATGCTTCTAGTCTTAATTTAACATCTAGTCCGCAGAAAACCCAAATAGACAAGACACATCTAAGTCCTACTTCCTTTAACAATCCTGGTCATAGCATGCCCAATAACATTGCGGCAGCAACGAACACCAAGTCCGAAGACCAAACTAACCAAATCAATGCCGAACATATCCAGCAGCACTTGCAAAACAAGCTGCAACATTTGAAAGAAACGCGCGGCAGGAACTCGGTTGGTTCAGTAGACCATCACCAGACCGGAGCCCTAAGAAGATCCAGTGCTGTGTCCAGAGACCGTCCGTACTTGGGTACCACGTCGCAACAATCTTCCATTGACCATTTCGATCATTACAAGAGACCTCCAAGTAGAGATTCTAGTGTAGATAGGTACTCACGAGCAGCCGGAAGAAAGGGTGGAACGGTACCCGCTGCTAGCGGCTTAGGGTCCCGACAACCCTCAGTTGATAGAGCAACCCGACCATCTGTAACACCCGACAGAACAGCGAGAGCACCTTCAGCAGCCAGAGGGACCACTCCAGCGCCCACGAGAAACGGATCGTTGGTCAGTGGGGGTAATAAAGGGCAGCCCAATAGCGGAGGCAATGGGATAGCCGTTCAAGCCATGAGTCCGCAGCCGCCGTTCGAGGATATCTTGTTGAAGAAGCGTACGCTCGGACAGGACATCATTCCATCGCCAAATCAGCCGAAACGTACCGAGAGTCTGTTCATTCCCGGTGGAAATTCAGGCAATGCGACCGTTCCCAAGGTTAGTGGCCCCGGTCCAAGACTGGTGTGGCTAGTGGGGGACGCGGCGTTTCTAAATGCGTTCAGCTGGTAAATATAAATTGTAGTCTGTGCACGACATGCTGTGGTACCAGAATGACGAAGACGATGAGGATGATCTCATGTGCTCGCCAGCACTTATGGCTCGCAGAGCCTCCGAAAGCTGGATTGATACGCCTCCCATCGAGGTACCCACCTATACTATATACATCTAACATTTACGAGTGCAATGGTACCCGGCACATCGGGCCATCTAAAGCTGGCCGGCTGACAATAAAAATAAAACGCGCGTCCTCCGCACACACACACACACACACATTCGCGCAAACAAACATTTCGTCACCATTAACTAATTTCCTTTTTCGTTTTCCTCTTATCCAACAGAATCTAGTTCAACAGACGACGCTCTCGCGCAAAAAGTCACTGCCGGACTTCCAGGAGTTGCCTAGAACCGCCGAAGTCATGTCCAGAGAAGAGGTGTCCGCACTGGGCTCGGCCAGACGCGAAGAAGTACGCCGGATGGCCGACGAGAAGGACAAACTACGTGCCAACCCCTTGCTGTATTTAGTCAGTCCGCAAGTAAAGGTATTGCATAAAACTCAACCCAGTTTAGGGTCCATAAACAAAAAAGAAAATTGCACACACAGTTTTCCAATATTTAGTTCCTCCTACTTCTTATTAATTGAATTTCTACTGACTTAGTGTTTGTTTCTTTCTTATAAAAACGCCTAACAGAGAACCAATAGGTACGTCAGTTCATTAGCTAAGTATGTTTGTCGATCGATATATGATATTGGCTGATTTCCATTACGTTTTTATTTTTTATTTTTTTTATGTAGAATATGTGTTTGTCCAGTTTTTATTCAGTGCTCTTTTCATTCATTTCCTTTCTATTTTCTTGTGTTTCACACAGACACCCAAATACATATACACACTGCGCTTAGCGATGTTTTATGCAGAGTTGTCCAGAAATCTCTTATCAATTTTATGCCTAAAATTGAGGACTTTATTGTCAGCTTCATTATTATCTTATTCAGTCTAATAATTATTCTATTTTGAATGGATACTTTGTTTTAAATAAGAAATAGAGAACAAATTCTTTCATAAGTCGTGGTTATAAATTACTCCATGCATTTACTTGATTCTATTTCGGTAATCAAATTGAATTGACTTATTTTCTGTTAATAGCTTTCTCACTTTGTAACAATATTTCAAAACACATTTTTTATATTCCAAACTTCTTTATTTTAAAATGTTTCTGTTAACTTAATTGTATATTTGCTCAATGTTTTTGTGCCTGAAATTGATACGAAACTTTTGGATCGCCCTGTATATTGTTAGCAAAATATGCGTATCTGCAGGAAGGCATGCGAAATCCTATAACTGTGAGTGCTTGACTTGAAGAACATCAAGGATCAATTTGAATCACTAAATTTGCTCGCCTTTTTAACAACGTCGGTATATCGTTAAAGTGAGCTTGTTTTCGGTCGGGGCGCGCAAAAAAAATCGAAACGACTTGAATTTCCACACTCTAAATGCAAATGCATTAATGTCAGCTTTGCGATAATTGCGCGAATTCTTGCGTAATTATATAATAGGAAGAAATTCAGCAACTGTGACTAAGCGAATTTATATTTATAACTTGGGAGCGAGAGAGAGTGTGGAAAAGTGGAAATATCAAGTCGCGCGTGCTTTTATTTTTAACGGCTACGTCGACTTCCTCAAGCGCGCGCTTCTCTTAGCACCCCTTTTCCTGATGACCGTCTCTTTGCTGTGTTTGCAGGACTGGTTTTCGCGCCAACAGCTGGTGATCGTGATCCTGTTCGTCAACATTTCGCTGGCCATCATGTTCTTCAAGATGTTGACATAGCATCGGTATTGCAAAAGTGCCGCAAGTTGCAAGCACTTTTAAAGCGCCAAAAAAAAAACAACCAAAAACGGACGAAACCTATAAGCTAACAAGTTTTTCATTGATACAAAAAGTACATACAACGCGAAACGCAAGAGGAAATATTCTAATCATGAGCAGAAACGATTTCACGAATCAATAAGCGAAGCCTATTTAATTACTAGTTAGACAATTTCTTAATAAATAAATAAATATATATTATAGGATAATATATTTTTACACAAACAGTCTTATAAATGTCTTTTTACATGACATAAAGTACGAAAGAACACTTATTACAATAGCAAATTGTTAACGCAAGCTTTAGAAGAAGAAGAAGAACAAGAATCCGTTTGCCACAAACGCTTTTCCACTAATAAATACAAAAAAATCGAACCAAGGGAGTGAAGACTTGCAATTACAAATAAACAAATAAAAATACTGAACAAATGGAACGGCGCCTGGCATTTGTGGAAAATGGTTTCTCCAGAATTTTCCGGCAAAACCAAAAGAATGTTACAATGCAACTTACAATTTAGATATTACTAAGTGAGATCAGTTTTTGCTGCAACAGTACGATTTAAGCTTGTTCGAAACGTTTTCTTTTTTTGTTGCGAATTTAAAGCTTTTTTTTCGTATACAAATACTACATAAATACTTAGTCGGCCCTTGCGAAACAAGCTTAAATAAACTACCTACGCTGTAATAAATAAATACATTAAATACCCGTCTTGTCTAACGGCAGAAAAATTTTGTAACGTTTATAAAAACGACCATTTTTGCATCGGTCTTTGTAAATCTTAGCTAGGTGAAATTTACACTAAAGAATTCAGTTTTCATAAATTATATTAATAAATAAAGTACTAGTAGTGATTAGGGTTGCCAAATTAGGAAATTTCCAATTTTAATGGGTCTTGTTAATTGTGAGGTCCTTGTAAGTCTTTGTGAGGACTACTATGCAGCGTGCCTTGTCGAAATCAATACGAAAGTGATTTTCTTGTCGTTACCATGATATATTTCGCCCGCAAGGTGTATATCATCATGTAGATATTATGAAACTATTCTGAACAATTGGAAACCAATGTGAACATTTTGGAAATGAGCGTAGTTTTAGCTGAAATTTCTAAATTCATACTAAAATTTAAAAATATTGTCTACATACATATATTATCTTCTATTTACTACATACAACTAGAGCGATAAGTTTTTGTTTCTAATACTATATATTTTATTTGTTGTTGGTACTTTTCACTGTTATCTATTTGAATATAAGAAGGGCTGACTTATTTACTATTATATAAATTACAAATTCCCTCGGTCATATTGACTCAATTATCATTGTTTATGTTAGTCTCTTAAGTAAGTACTATTAATTATTTATCACATATTATATTGGTTAATTCGAATATAATATACGTTTAAGTTATATCATTATTCAAATTGATGCTACACGTTAAATTTATTAAGTTTTTTTTTGTTTCCGCAAACTGTAAAGTTCTTATTACAATTGGGATGCAATATTGATGCAATTAATATAATTTATAGAATTTTTTTAAGACTTGTCAATTGCTGCATTACTTTTATTTTGTTTTGTTTTAATGTTAGTTTTTTTTTTTAAATTTTAATTAGCTTCCAAAAGTCAACTTAGTTAACTTTAATAGTGATATTGATTGTTTTTGGTAAAGTACATGAAACGATTTTAAATTTTACTTTTTCATTATTTTAAATATTTAAGTTTTAAAGGAATATTCAAAGTTTTGGGCTTTTGTATACCTGGAACTTGAAATTTTTACTTTATCGGCGGAGTAGCGCAAACAATCTTGAATTTCAGGTTTCCTAGGTTTTTCATTTATGCTAGCTGAGGTCCTTTCCGGTCTTCAAATTGATCAAAAAGTTTTTGAAAAAATACAATATAATTAGAATACAGGATAGTAAGTGAAACATTTTTTTAAGATTTCAATTGCTGCATTAATCTTGTTTTGTTTTGACTAATTGCTCGATTTTTTTTTAAATTTAGTTATCAAAAAACAATAATCTGTGGAGAATTTGCTTAACTTTACTAGTGATATAGAATCTTTTTGCTTTTTTAGCAAAGTATAGGGTGATCAGTTTGGAGGTATTTTTTTTAATACGGTTTTATTGACATGTTACCCGTGACTACTATCAAACTAAATACATCATAGTGCTTATAGTATTCACTGACATTTTAACATGGGAAGACTCATGACCGATTAGAGCACATTCAGCCCGAAATGAAGGGAATATTGCGACTGTGAGTGAGAGTTTTGCCGAAGACCCGGATGAGTCAATTCGGCGCCGATCCCATCAACTTGGCCTGCCTTTTGGCACTACTTGGGCGATTTTACGCAAAGATCTTAGTTTGAAAACTTATAAAATACAGCTAGTTTAAGAATTGAAGCCCTCCGACCTTCCAAAGTGGCATAACAATGGATTTACTGGGTAGTCGTTTCGGTGAACAATTTATCTATCGTCTTGGACCGGTCGATTGGCCACCAAGAACGTGTGTTATCACACCTTTGGATTTTTATTTGTGGGGGTAAGTAAATTCTAAATGTTTTGTGGATAAACCAGCTACGATTGAGGCATTGGAAGCCAACATTACTTAAGTTATTCGCGAGATACCGACCGAAATGCTCGAGCGAGTTATTCAAAATTGGTGTTTACAGATGGCCCAATTACGGAGCAGTTGCGGCCAACATTTAAATGGGATTTTCTTTAAAAAGTAAATGTCATGGATGGTTCTACACAAAAATAATAAAGGTTGCCCTATCAATTTAAATTTTCGTCGTTTTATTTTCATTTCAAATCCGATACCTCTAAATTGATCACTCTTTATTAGAAATTGTTTCTAATTTTACTTTAGACAATTTTAAAGTTAAATTTATGTTTTCATAAATAATAAATTTGAAAACCTTGCAATGCTTAGAATTTGAAACTTATTACTTCATCGACGAAGTAGCAAACTTTGAATTTCAGGCAATCGAGTCCCAAGGAGACCTAATCATTTAAAATGCATTTGAAAAAAAAAGGAAAAGGAATTGAAAAAGTTTATAGCACTTCCCATCTTGAAAAATTTTATTTTTCCTGCTAATGGGGAAATTTTTTTTTACAGTTTTTTTAAACTCGTACCATTTCCCGTTTTAATGCAATTACCTTTGTAAAAACGCAAATTTTGAATTTCGCGCTCTCATTTTTGACATTGACATCCCTTAATAGCTAGAGACCAGATAAATATTGTAGATGCCGTTTTCATTTGTTGTAATAGTAATTTTTAAGTAAATAAGGATAATTTAATAATGGTGGTAATACAAACTTAATAATTATATGGTGCCCATGAGGATCTACTGGTAAGAGGTTTATCATTTCTAATATTATTAAATTATCCTAATTTTATTAAAAATTAATATGACAACAATGACAAATAGCATCCACAATATTTAGCTGGGCTACCATTAGCGACCGGATGTTGATTTATTACAAATGAAGGCGCGAATTTCAAAATTAGCAGTTTTTGTAGCGCTGCTGCATAAGAACCAGAAATGGCATGAGCCTGAAATAAGTCTTAAATGGTACTCCAAATTGAATTCTACCATATAAGTACTTTATCGCTTCGAAAAATTATAATTAGGAGGGGTCAATTGTGCAATCCAAAAAAAGGGCTTCCTAACTTGCAACTCTTTCTTTTTGTAGAGTAGCAAACGATTTCAAATTATTCAAAAAATATTTGAAAAAAAAATCAAAATAAGGAAAAGCAATTAAAACAATTTATTAACTATTAGACTACAAAAACAACTATGAATTGTAATATTCCAAAATTTCTTCATCCTGAGGTTTCAGAATGATTTTCTCTTTCAAATTAACAACCCATCCAGGGTTCAATCCAAAAAATATTTGCCTAGGATCTTTCCTTTCAGTGAGCATGCCATAACCAGGATCATCTTCAACTTTAGGCAAAGTGTAGCCATACTTCTGGGCCAGAACCAATCTATGTTCTGATATTTTTTCAGGATCAGCCAAATAGCCTCTTTTTTCCGGATCAGAATAATACTCAATGGCGTCTGGAGGCGGCACCATACGTTTTGGTATAGGAATACCTCTTTGAAAGAACTTTTTAGTGTTCATCATGCAAAGCAAACTGTGAGGGTCATAATAGGCAGTGGTGATGACTCCTCCAGCTCTTTCAACAGCAGCAATAACCAACTCACTGGCCCACTGAACTTCTATGTTGACCTTACAGTTGAACAAATCAGCTCCTTCATCAGTTAAATTCACACCAAATTGCTTCTGGTCTGGAAACAGCTTATAAAGGCCACTGTTTAAGATTGCAACCAAATCTATAGGTTTTGATGGATCAATTCTATTGGTTTCTATCATCAGTTGTAACTTCTCCATACTTAAAGGAGGGTACTGTCTTCTTAAGCTACAAAATTTTATATTTAGAATGATAGTTTAATGAAACAACAATGGAGATTACTGATGTCCTTTGTAATAAGGTTCATGAGGAAATCTTAGGTAAAATGGGTTATTTCCAGTTTCATATCCAATTCTCATGTAATTGTTTCTGCCTTTGGCGCCGTCACCATGTTTATCACCTTTATGATATCCTCGACCACGTGTTTGGCACTAAATTAATAAAAGATTTCTAGAAATTGAAAAATATCTCTTATTTGGCTTACCTTCTTTGAGCCTGGATTGTCTTTAATATTTGCTATGCAAACCCTTGGCAATGTTCGCAAAATATTAAGAGCTTTATCTGTTATATTTTTCGACGTCATTTTGTTGCTGTTTTTGACGAAATTCCACAAACTCAATAAATTTTACTCGTCAGAAGTTTTCATTTATTTTCATCGAGCTTTTAATTTTCATGCGGCTAACATAACCTAGAAATATTCCGCCATTTTTAATTTATCCAAACGTTTTGTTTATTATAAAAATAGTATCCGGCAAAAACTTATTTAAATTTATTTATAATTATACTAATAGATAAAATTCCTCTTCATTCAAAACGGATGCAAAAAATAGTGTAATTTAATTTTTATTAGTTATCTAACTTTGCTTTATTTTAATTTTTAAAATATCATGACTGCACCAATGGAGCGAATACAAGGTTTGGATCTCATTGAAAAAGACATTATTACTTGTTTACATAGTGCAGGTGATATAAAAATCATTCATAAAATAAAAACTATTACTATACTAACAATTATTTTTCAGGTCAAGTATTTGTTGAGTTAAGCAAGGAGAAAACCAGCTTAAAACAGGCTGAAAACCACACACAGACTTTCCTAAAAACACTGAGTAACGTTGAAAGCAAGCTCACAGATCAGATTAATTATCTCACACAAGTTTCAACTGGTCAACCACATGAAGGATCAGGATATGCCTCACAGAAGGTGCTTCAAATGGCCTGGCATCGCTTAGAGCATGCCAGATCCAGAGTTAATGAATTGGATCGCTTAAAACTAAAGCATAATCAAGGTAAATATATTAACCGATTTCTGAATTGTTTCTAAGTGATATTTATTTTTTTAGGAAGTTCTGCTAATAATACAAGTATAGGAACTTTAAACACTTCGGCTAATACCAGTACCAGTTCTACTTCTTAAATAGCAATAAAATTAATTGTAAAAAAAGTTTGCATTAATAAGGTTTTTTATGATATCATAAAGGTCATTGAATAATTTAATAATAAATAAATTTAGGTGACAGAGATAAGTGGTCTTCTTTACTGAGCATGCTCTATTAGATAAGTGATTGTTGTAAATTAATTTTTATTGATCTTCAGTGGCTTAGTTTATGTGAAAAATGGTTGTTTGGATTGTTTCCCCGGTTTTGCGTAGGTGAGAAGAGCTTTTCTTGTGTTGTTTTTGAGTTTTCAAACTTTTTAAGTCTTATAACCTCAAAGTTAAGCCATATGACTTAATTTTAGCAGAAATATTGTTTAAATGTGCTTAACTCATCTTAAAAATTATGTAACAAACTAAAAGAATTGTTTTTATACTATATTTTCTTACTTTAATAAAATATTTTTTTGAATTAAAGCAATTTTCGCACAATCTCCACACAATTTTCGCGATGGAAAAGCACACAAAGACGCATCGACAAAGTTTTGATTGCAAACAGAGGGGAAATCGCTTGCCGTGTTATGAAAACAGCAAAACGATTAGGAATAAGGACCGTTGCTGTTTACAGTGACGCTGATAAAAATTCTCTTCATGTTTCTTTGGTAGGAATTAAATTTAAAAAAAAATTCTTGTAATAAGTTTGCTTTTGTTTTAAAATTAAAAGGCTGATGAAGCTTATAATATTGGACCAGCTGCAGCCACCAAAAGCTACTTGCGTGGAGATGTAATCCTCGCCGTAGCTAAAGCAACCCAATGCCAGGGCATACATCCTGGTTATGGCTTTTTATCAGAAAATTTAGAATTTGCTGAGGAATGCCAGAAAAATGATGTGGTTTTCATTGGACCACCGGCGTCTGCAATCAGAGATATGGGAATTAAAAGGTAATTAATTTTTTATAATTCTTTTGATAATTTTTTTTAAATTCTTTTTATTGTATTTTTTTGTCAAGGTGATTATGTTTTTAATGTGATTGTAGTACATCTAAAGCCATAATGTCTGCAGCTGGTGTTCCCATAATCGAAGGTTATCACGGTGAAGACCAAAGCGAAGCTAAATTAAAAGAGGAAGCTCAAAGAATCGGCTTTCCGATCATGATTAAAGCGGTTCGTGGGGGCGGTGGTAAAGGCATGCGAATAGCAATGACCGAATCCGATTTCCAAGAAGCCCTAGATTCGGCCAAACGCGAAGCCCAAAAATCGTTCGGCGATCAAGTGGTTCTTTTGGAAAAATTCGTAGCGGAACCCCGACATGTAGAAGTGCAAGTTTTCGCCGATACGCATGGAAACGCAGTTCATTTATACGAAAGAGATTGTTCCGTTCAAAGACGACATCAAAAAATTATCGAAGAAGCTCCCGCTGTTGGTAAACTGTAATTTTGTTGTGGAAATCTTTAGAAAAGTAATTTTCAGCCTGGATTATCGAATGAATTGAGACACGAACTGGGAGCGGCTGCAGTTAGGGCTGCAAAAGCTGTTGGGTACGTCGGTGCCGGCACTGTTGAATTCATTTTGGATCGGAAAAGTCACAGTTTTCATTTTATGGAGATGAATACGCGCTTGCAAGTTGAACATCCGATTACGGAAATGATAACCAATACAGATTTAGTGGAGTGGCAATTGAAAATAGCATCCGGTGAAAAGTTGCCGGTGGAACAAAAAGATATTCCTCTAGTAGGACACGCATTTGAAGCCAGAATTTACGCGGAAGATCCCCGAGGAGGGTTCTTGCCTGGTGCAGGACCTCTTTTACATTTATCTACACCGAAAGCAAGTGAAGATGTTAGAATTGAAACTGGTGTTAGGCAAGGAGATGAGGTTTCCGTTCATTATGATCCGATGATTGCCAAATTGGTAGTTTGGGGTACCGATAGAATTGAAGCTTTGACAAAATTACAAAATAAGCTTTGTGAATATAATGTGAGTACTTTTTTTTAGAAATTACTTCAAAATTTAAATGATTGAAAACATGTTTATTAGTAATTTAAATAATTGTGATTTTTGATTGTAATGAATTTTTTAGATTGCTGGATTGGAAACCAATGTAAACTTTTTATTGGATTTGTCCAGACATCCAGAATTTGTTGCTGAAAATGTTCATACGAATTTCATAAGGGACCACAACGATAGTTTGTTTCCGTCTGAAGATTTAACGGGGAAACTGAAAATCCAAGCAGCGCTCTCCGTTGTCTTAACCGATGAATTAGAGGCTATTAATCAAGCTATTAACAACAACAACCATTTTAATCCTTTTGTAGTGGAATCTGGATATAGAACAAATTACAATTTGATCAAAGATGTTAAACTTAAGTACAAAGATGAAGGTAAACCATTTCCATTGTTTTAACTTATATTATTATTCACATTAATTAACTAACAATATTTGCAGATGTTTTAGTTAAAGTGAAATATTGTCCTAATAATGAGTACGAAATTTCATTAGACAACGGCAATAATTGGATTGAAGTTTCCGGTGAATTGATATCAGAAGACAATAAATTAGTAATGAGGAACAATATCGATGGCGATGTTTCCAGCGTTAATATCTTCAGAAATAACGATACTCTTGCCTTATTCCATAATGTAAGTTAAAAAAAAACAAAATTTACGAAAATTTAGCTGCTTTCTCTTTTAAGGCTGGAAAAACCGAATTCACATTCGAAGTGCCAAAATTTGTAAGCGAACAAGAAGAACATGGATCTGCTGCGGGTGTCCATGCCGTGTCTCCGATGCCTGGCGTGCTCGATAAGGTCTTCGCCAAAGAAGGAGACAATGTGAAACAAGGAGACTCGCTATTTGTTATCATAGCAATGAAAATGGAGCATGTAGTGAAAGCTAACAAGGACGGAAAAATACAAAGCATCAACTTTAAGGTCGGTGATAATGTTCCTAAAGATGCCATTGTTGTTAAATTTGTCGAGGAATCTTCTGGTTAATTAATCTGGTTTTTACTTTGCAATTTACATAACCTGATTCCGTTGATGCATTCCCAAAAATATTTACATTTTTTTATTGTTACTTTTTATAGTATTTTTTGGTAATGTAACTATATTCTTGCAAAGGAAATCTACATATTTCAACAATAATTCTTTTGTTTTCGGAAGTTATTTACAAAATTACGAACATTTAAAATGTTATAAATGTTTTTTTACATGTAAAATTAACATTAACATTAACGGCAATTAATAAAAAGGTCAATAGGAATATTTTTTTTATGTGATGAAGTATTTAATAAGAAACATTTAAAAACTGGAATTTAAAAGTAAATTAGTTAATTTTTGATTAGAAAGTTCGTTCAAAAGTTGATTTCAACTTTCTAAAGCTAAATGCAAACTTTCCGCGCTCGAAACTTTAATTTTTCCACTTTGGAACATAAAAGAAAAGTTATAAATTATTCAATTAAAATCAAAACGGTGTAAAGTTAATGAACTCAATTACGCATAATTAAACAGTGGTCCAATTTGATTTGTTTCCAATGTGCTCCTGTTACCCAACGCTCTAAATAGCAACAAATTATGCACAGACCAAACACAAACAAACATTCACATGCAACACACACCCAAGGGAAAGAGCTCGGTGCGTGCGTGTAAGAAGACCACACGGTACTCCTGGCTTGGTCTTTTTGTGCATGAATGTATGTAATAATCATCGTAACACATAAACTAATAAGAAAAAAACGAATACCGGTTATTGAAATCCCACTACACGTACGGAACACATGCAACCGATATCGAGCAGTAAGAACAATTCGCTCGATTCAAAGTGTGCGCCTCTATTGCAATATTTATTGCGGCGAAAACTGTCTCTTTATTAGATTTATCAGTGACGATCACTTTTTTGCACTCCGCGTGCCAGTACCGTTGACCTTAATGAATATTCATTAGCCATTAACATTATTCGTGGCACTTACGGTTCCACATTTATCGTCATCCACGAGGGAATCTTCTGCCTCGAGAAGACCTTTTTTCGTACGACCACCGGAAGGAAGAACTTCTGCATCGTTAAATGCCACTTATCAATTTAACAACCAGGTGAGTCGACTGTTATTGCTTTCTTGCCATGTTTGAAATGATGGAGTACTATTAGTAGTTTTTGTGTTGATTTTTGAGATCCAGTTTTGGACTTTAAGCTTTTATTAGTTAATTATGCTATGGAGTTTTTGTAAAAAAAAAAAAAAACAGTTCTTTGAACTTTTCCGTAGCGATTATATTAGTAATTTCTTAATTGATCGTTTTGAAATTAAGGATATTAGATACACATTTTTGTACATTTGTTGTTAAGATGTCTTCATTGTGGGAGTGACTTGAAAGTGCAATAAGTGTTTGCACTTTAATTGTTCTTTGTGTTGATATTTGTCAATAAAGCTATCGTACTTTGCAAAATATTTTTTCAAATATATTGGCATAAAATTCTGCTTTAGTAATATTTGTTAATTTGTTAAATGTTAATTGAAGCCAGCCCTGAAACTGACTTGAATTGATATTTATAATTTTATTAATTTATTATGAATTTATGATAGAAGTACAATTTTTAAATTGTAATGTTGGTTAGATTATTGTGGGGTTTTTTAATTCTGCAGATGCAATTAAAAAACAATCTTTATTCATATGTAACAGATTATTTTACTGAATCAAAAACTTCTTGGGATTACCCTCGTTTTTAGCATTGTTTTTAGCTTAAAAAATATTTTCATAAAACGACTTTCAAATGTCGGCAACCCGATAGTTCTCAGCCCAAAAGAAAGTTTCAAGTCGAAGTGACTACAGTTATCTAAGCTATAAGTTTAGAAAATCAAAAAAACATTTTTTTTTGAGCCAAATAATATTTCAATTTACTATTAAGTTAAATAAATAAGATAATTTAATAAATTATTTTACCTAATTAACAAAACTGATAAGATCGGTATCGATAAGTTTAGTTTTCAGTCAATAGTCGATATCAATAAAATTTTCCGCCTATTTATTTATAGCTTACTTCGTTTAATTAAATCATTAGCTTAATTATTATGACTCGTTGCTCAAAACATTACTTATAATTAGTATAAGATGAAACATGATGTACAGGGTGAGGCAATCCTTATAAGGAACTTTTAGAAAAGTTGAAAACTATTAAGCTTCGTTTTTGAAGTCATTTTTCTCGAAAACAAAGGTAGCTTCATTTGATTTTTACTCTATTTTACTTTGTTTTGTTTTTTTTTGCTATAACAAAAGTGGGCTTTTGTTTTACCGTACTACCATTGATTAATAAGTAGGCACTTATTGCCACTAAAACGTTTTTGCTTATTGAGTTATTGATTTTTTCTTTTGGGCAGTTTTCAACTCTTTTAAAATAAATTTGGAAAATACAACAAATAAATATTTTAATTTCTGAAATAATTAAAAATAAACACGTTTTATTTAAATGAATATTACAGCACTGGCTAATAGTATGCATTAAATATTACATTTTGATATGGAAATAAATTTTATTTTTTAGGATCACTTAATTATAAAGTTATTTTTAAGCATGATTTCTATTTTAAAAAATTATTATAGTTTTTCTTAGTCTTAACATGAAAAAAGCAAAAACACGGAAAGAAAAATCTGATGCCGCCAAGTTTTCGAAAAATTTAACTTCCAAAAAGCATAATTTTTGATATTTGTAGCGATTTTTTTAAATTTTAATTAAAACGAGACTTAAACAGAGCTCTTTCTTATTGAATTAAAAAAAAAATAATATCAACTTAAATGATTTATTTTTAATTTTCAAGATGGATAATTTTTGATAATGTGTTCTGTTTTTTGTTTTCAATATTGAAAATAAATATAAATAGAAAAACTAAATTTTTAGTAGAAATTAAAGCAGCAGTAACTTTTTGAGATTGGTTCCATTTTAAAAATGGTTAATTTAGGTTATAAAAAAAAAACCAAAGACGATGTTAAAAACCGTATATCTTTAATTTCTGGAAATTTGTCCTCGAAAATCCTTTGCAATCTGTGTAATAAGTACACTCCACCCTGTACATCGATTACACATTGGCTTATTACTTCCATAAAACATGCAGTAGGTACATGCAAATCCAAAAATGAAAAAAAACAAATTTATTTTTTCGTATTTTATTTTACGTTATTGTTATTGCTTCCGGTCGTTATTATCTTTGCAGGTGAATCCTTGGTATCAAAAACAAAGCGCACGATTATTTTCAGTAACTTTTGCAAACAGTGGTTTCATTTTAAGGATGAATGAATAATAAAGTTCGCATTTGGCAAGGTTAATAAATTGAACATCTCGTAATAAACAGAATACAAAAGAAGAATGTGTCGTTTCCTTATTATTTTTAATTTCGTTACTATACCCACAGCGTTTAAGTGTTTGTAGTAAGTTTTTATTTGCCATGTTTTTCACAATGATAACTTTTTATTGGCTCATTTATGGTTTACTAATTGTTATTTTACTAATGTGATTTTTATTTTCTTTGATACTATTTTTAGTTTTAAAGATTCCTTTTTTGTTTGAAACAATAAAATAATCGGTACTTTTTTTAATCAAATAACATAATAATCTTTATAGATGAAGAAATTGTGTAGTTTTGCTATATTAATATAAATAAATATTTATTTATTCTGAAAATCATTAGCATTTTTTCTAATGTTTAAAGACTTCTTATTGAAGATAAATTGATTTCATAGGTCACTACTGTTTGAAAAGTTTTCGAACTTTGAAAGTCAACATAGTAACGTCTTTCTTGATTCTTGATGAATTTTTTTTTTCATAATATATTTATTGTTGGCTTTTACCTAATTCTTTAATCGATTATATGAAGAATAGACAAATAATTTTACAGTTTAAAAATGAATAAATTGTTAAATCATTATACAGGGTGACAACGGATTTAGACGCACCTATTTCATTTTTTTATTTACCAACCGATTTTTATAAAAATTGATACACTTATATAAGACAATATTTCCGATTCATTGACATAA
>JASKGO010002240.1:0-15632 GCA_030556065.1 Holobus sp. GC000080
GAAGCATTGTTTTTTATTTCCCATTCCATTATAAGCAAGTAAAATCTTATATATACTGCATTAAAGTTAAATGATATTGACCAATTGTTACCAGAATTTGAAAGAAAAGTATGTTAGAGAAGATGTTAATTAAATGGCTAATGCTGTTATTTATCAGTTCCTTACTAGGCCAACATTTTATTGAAGCAAGGGCCAGTCCAATTTCAGAAGGTAAATGAAATCCCAATTTTTACAAAATAAAAAAATATTGCTTTTTTAGTATACGATATGGGCATCAGAGAATTCAAGAAACCTATGGAAATCGCACCCAGATTTTATGTACCCAAAAATTGTCCTCCAGGATATCAAATGGTTGGGACGGTATGCGTTCTAATTCTAAAAGACGATTAAAGTAATCAAAGTCGAGAAAATTATGTTAAAACAACTATAAGATGTTAACGTTTTTATTATTCTTTGGGAATAACACTTGAAATGATTTTATTTATCATTTTTTAGTATTTTATGCGGTAAAAACTTATTCAAATAATTTATTTCTGCAAAACATAAGAATTTTGCAACGAAAATAATATTCAGTAAAAGTATCCTAATTTATTGGTTACATTAGTAATATATTTGAGTATTTGTCACAAGCTCATTTTATAATGATATTGTAAAAATTGTAAAAAAAAAAAAATCATAAGGATGCAATAAAATATTAAAAAATAGAACAAAATGGGGCGATTCAGATTAAACAAAGAAACGAACAAAAAGTACACGCAAAGCAAAATTAATATAATAGACATTAGAATTGGGGAAAAGTAATTTGAACAATTGCATAAAAGCAGAGATAGCTGCAGCATAGAAAGATAAAAATATCGTGATGGTAGTTATCCCTTTTTTCGCACTCTTTTGTGCAAAAAGCAATTTCGAGATACTTCTCGAACGGTTGCGAGAACTGAACTAGAGCGCAAATTAGTGTGGATCTGTCAAATTTGGTGTTGCAGAGGCATCGTATTAGGCGAGTAGGTACATGCTGCCTGCGAAAAAATTCAATTCCGATCTCATCTACTCGGACCGCAACTCATTTTTATTTTCAATTTTCGGTGCGCCAAGTCTTTTGCCACCGCAGCACTTTTACACGCCCGAATCGACGAGCCCTAAAACTTTTATATCGAGGTCTCCCTGAAAAAGTTGATGCACTTGTTTTCCGCATTTATAATGGAATATTTTAACAGCTTAATCTTATTATCCGTCTAATTTATATCATCCGGCTAACTGTGTAAAATTCACAATTACAAACTTCTCACCCTCGCGGCGCTTACCACTTCAACTTTAAATTTCTCCACTGAATTATTAATTTTGCTTTCACTTAAACCATTTTGTTTTTAAAACACCCAAATTGGAAAGTGGAAAATTTACCTATCATTATTCACCAATGGTTAACGCCGTAGAAAGTTTTGACTTTTTCATTCAGTTGGTTTGGCTAACAGTTTTTTCTCCCAAGGGAGGAGAGTAGAAGCTTTCCTGATTAGTTAAAAATAAAAGTAAAATTCATCTGTCGATATCTATGGTCAAACATAGCAAGCAAAATTCTCTACTAATTTGAAGAAAAATAATTATAATGATGCTAACGTAGACTAAACCGAAAATACCAACAATATTAATATCAAAAGGATTAGAACTGAAGTTGATAGACGCACAAAGCGAGAAATTAGAACCTCAAAGTGAATTAAGTGTAAAATACTAGCAGAATGAGCAACTTAGTGCAAGCAAGAACACGGGGGAAATCTAAGAGTCCGGGAAAACATATAATCCGGAAGCAGGACGCACCAAGATTTTTATTATAGGTCTCAGGAGAAGCCGGTGGCCTTGTTTCTCTTTATATGTACTGTACCAGTAATATATATTTTTTATTTTTTCAGTGACCCCGAAGGCACTTGCTCCTCAGCTCGTTTCACTTGTGTAGTCCTTAGTATTTCCGTGCTTTCTGCGATGTATACGATATGTTTAGAAATGCAGTAAACTTGTTTATGCAGGGGTAAATTGTGTCAGAGTAAATCGATGACGCGGGCAGGTCCTTTAATTTAATTCCAGCTAACCGTCCCGCCGATAATTAGAGAGATATTAGTTGTAATAGAAAATGGCGGAAAACCGGAAGAAGTGCGATGATGTGCAATGTAATTTCCGCTCTACAAAGGGCTATCGGACATTGGCGGATGCTTGCTGTACGTACATACCGCTGATATTTCGTTCTCACTAAAGCCATTAATCTATAATTCCTCTCACTAGGAGATTTAACTTCATTTGGACGTAATTGGAAGAGAAACAAGTCTTGCGAAAAAGGAGAAATCTAATTGGATAGAGATTTAAAAAAAGAGGCATGGTTATTAAGATTAAGTTTATAGTTGCAATGTTTATCAAAATAATTTCCAAGTAAAAATCGTTATGCAATTTAAAAACAGAAATAAAATTTGTTTTTTCAAATAAATTTTATGTTTTGTAGTCGATTTTTCGCCATAAAAAACTCGATACAAAGCAACATTGTGTCCAAAAGCGATTTATCCTAGACCGAGCAATAAATAAAACTTAAAAAAAAGTCGCCAAATAAATTTCGAGTCTTTGACAAGGCGCACTCTGCATTTGATTTAATAAATCATCCGGCGAATTTATCGCATTCACTAATTTCGAAATATGCTATTATAATTACGATGATGGAAAGCGGCGGGATATTAATGTTAAATGTGCAGTAAAGCCTTAACAGTTTACAACTTACAGCATAATATGTTCGTTCGCTTTGCCAGTTTTACCACACTATTGAAATTTCCTTTATTTTGAATGAACATCCCTCATTTAATTAAACCGAGCAATTTCACGAGAACCGAGAACTTTTCCAGAGGTAGTTTTGCAAATTTTTCCATTGTATATATATATAAAACAAAAACAAAAATATAGAAAGCAGCAACAATGAAAGAGTATAGGGATAAATTCAGGGCGCATACATTATGAATCACATGAGCATGAAATAACCCATGCTTGCTTGCAATATTATCGTCTCACTGATTTCTCCTGAAAGCTATCAAATTTATGGAGTTTTCGCGACGCGCACCACTATTGCATAGTAGTCGAGCCGAGATTGAAAAATGAAAATCCGAGAACGCGCCGAAATTTTATGGGACGTCGCTTATAAGTAATTGATCGTTTATCAAGAAAAGCTACATGTTCATTAAAGAGTCGCTTCTTTCTTGGCGCAACGTTTTTTTTTTCTTTTTTTTCTAATGCTGTACATCATTTTCAAGTGATTTAGAAGACCATTACTCCATTATATTATTATCATTCGCAGTGTAATCAAGCGTGTAATCGACTTTGGCACATTCCGTCAATACATGCAAACTTCGTACAATCTACAATGCACAACTTCGGGCCGCACAACAAATTGAACGCAAATTCTCGAACTTAAACAAACCCATCAACCAATTTTCTCAATGGCATTTTAATTGAATTTCAATCTTTAATTGCAATTAAAAGTTTCATTCGCCATGAGAAAAATTTTAGGGGGTTGTAGTTTTAGGTAAATATCTGGTTTTGAAAATGGTATTATAATTTCAAAGCGGGAAATAGCGAAATAAATAAAAAGTATTAAATGAGAAAAATTATTTTTTTATTTGTTTGGGTGGAAACCATTTAACGTTAAATGTTTGCCAATAAGATGGAAACATTTACAAGAAACCAATTTCTAAGCAAACGAAAAAGCAAAAAAGCACTGAATTATTGAGGGAAAAGGGCGTTGCTGCTGTTCGTGCGGTGTTTAGGTAAAGGATAATAATAATAATGGTAGGCGAAAGGGTTCGGAATTTTATGTAAACAAGACCGGGGATAAAATCCGGATCCGAAGTTGCTGACACAAAAGGCGCAATCAGTCTGACGTATAACACCGCGCCCGTGTCGTTGCCAATCTTCGAACCTATCTCCTTGGAGACAAGGCTCCTCGTCACTCTCGTTGCATCTCTTCTTCCATCCATCCCGTCGCGCAGAGCGTACAGTCTGAGCAGCGGCGGCGGCGGCGGCAGCAGCAACGGCAGCAGTAGCACAGAGGACTGCATCCTTATATTCCTGCCGCTCAACGTGCACACAGTCCCACTGTAATTTCCGTTGCTTGACAGCCGCTTTTCTGATTCCTGTCATAACTTTATAAGTTCGAAACGACACTTTCAGCGCAATGCACCGCCGCCGAGCATTTTGCCTCTCGCGCCTAATGTGCAACAACAATACTCGCTTATTCTTTCTTTACTTTCTGCCGATGCTGTGCTCTTTCGTTATTTTTTTTTTATTATTTCGCCCCTTACTTTTTTCTGTCGTCCGCGCGCTCTCTGTATTTCTTTTTTTAATCACCCTCCACCCTATAGTCGTCTGAAGAAGAACGACTTTGGCGCTTGCGAAAGCTCCGGGGAACTTGTTAAGATAAAAAGGCATAATCAGCAACGAGGACACAACTTTTAACGAGCACATTATATATCTATTACAAGCGGCGTTGCAAAACAAAACTTGCCTTCTGCTAATTTTTGTTTTAATTAACTGCTCTGCACGTTGAAAATAAGTTTGCCTTATGTTCTTCCGGAGGTACCTAAATAACAGCGTTTTTTGTGGCCGTTTTTATGTGCGCGCCTGATGTACAATAAATTATTACTGTTGTTTTTGTTTTATGTTGCTTTGTTTCTCTTTCAAAGTTTTGCTAAAGTTCCTTTGTTGCTTTTTTAAGATTTTTTTGATTATGTTTTTAGTGTTGGAAATGTTTTTATTTTTATTTTTAATGCGGTATTTAATTTTAATACTATGCTTTTAATGTTCTTCAAACCATTATATAAAAAATGAGATAATAAAATTCAACATTTATAAAAAGCTTTTATTAAAAACTGAATTAGTTTCAAGAATTGTGTTATTTTTAATTATAAACAAAGTAAGTGTTCTCTTTGTGTAAGCTAGGGTAGCACTGAAAAGTGGCTCACCCTTCTTACATCTTTGTTCAAGAGCTGATTATTATGAAATCTTACAAAAAGACGTTATTTTGAATTAATAGTCGTAAGTTTAAATTTTGTTACACTTCCAGTTTAACCGAAACGTTTAATTTTTAAATGGCAACCCATATTTATATTACCTTTTTGGAATTCCTAAGAGCTTTTTTAGTAAAAAAAAACTTGTTTTAACTTGACGAGAAATTCCAAGAGAGTGAAAAAAGACAATGTTACCATTTAAAAATCCAAAGTTACTGTCCCTTCCGATAAAACCGGAAGTACTAGGAATTTGAAATTTTCGCCAATCAATCAGAAATGATGTCTTATAAAAAATCTGCTGAAAAATGAGGTATTCTAAAGTTAGAGCCACTTTTCTATTTCACCCTGTATAGATTTATTGAAAGTATTTATAAAATATAATATGCCGGTATCAATCGAAAAGCGATGCAGACAAGAGGGAGAGCAAAGTGCAGTGGAGAGCGGGGTTTATCAATAGGTCGCAGTTTTGCAAAGGCGACTAACATGTATTAAGCTCTCGAGCTTAGGGTTCTTGTAGTGTGTAGTCGGCAGTAGTTATACTGCTACGGCTGGCACTGTGGTGGTGGTGGTGGTGGTAGTGGGTACTTAAAAGGGTGCTGACCGTGTGCTGTAGAGTAGCAATACACAGAGCAGAGCATACATAGTACATGCAATGCAGTACACTCTACGGTCTGAGGTATGGCATATTCGCAGATGGCAGTAGCCAGAAGACAATAGCCACTTTTGAGCACAATGCCTATTGTTGGGGGCGGCTACGACGACGACGACGAATGCTTTTCGGCACATGTCGACAGATAACGAGTGTTTGGCACGAACGAGCTTTCCAACAATAGAAGACATAATTAAACGCGCACAACGACGTGGAATGCCTCGCAAATGTTGGATGCGGCGATATGTGCGAGAGGAGGCGAGCGCACAGCGTTATTTTCTCCATCCACTCATATGTTGCCCGCCTGCTGCAACACATACCTCTCTCTACCAGCTAATACCGACTGCCAGCAATAATCATAAAAGTAATCACGCCGATAATAATAATCGCAAAGGAACGGGGAAAGCGAGAGAGAAAAAAGTGATAGATGCGCGCGAATCAGCATCAGCGGACCGTGCGAAACACGTCCTAGATTGGATTTTTGTCCTTTGTATGTTTTCCGACATGCCATTCCAAGGCCCATCGCATGCTTGCCGAGCTTTTTTTCAGCTCTTCCCCATTGCCCCATTGCAACGCCATTATTGTATTATTTACCGACCGCGCACCGTAAACGAGAAAAGCGAGAAGAAATGATAATCAGCGTTGCAAATTTAGTTTCAAGTGTGTTGCAACAGGATTAAATAATGATGATGTAAAAAGTGGCGAGAGCTTAAATGCAATAACGGGTCAATAAATCATTCAATTTAAAAACACGCTGGATGCTTGTCTGAAGAAGATTAATCGAGGAGATGTCGAAAGATGCTGCAGCGCCTTCCTTCTATTAGCTCTCTTTCTGCGCACTTATTTGCATATCTTTATTACATTTCAATCCTGTTTTTTCGTGCGTTTTTATCCGACAGTTTCCTTTATAAATATTTCATGTTTTTCAGCGTATTATCATCGTCATCCGCAGTCATTATAGAGTTTAATAAATATTTAGTATTTATAAGGCGTCTTATTTACGAAAACATGGTGTATGCATGTGAAGGCGCCGGGAATTTTGTTACAGCGTGCGCTCGGACGAATTTAGGCTCATTTCTTTTTTACTTTATAATCATTTAATCTTTTTTTCAAAAATGTAAAAAAATATCCTAAAATTTACATGTTTAAATTTTGGATTTATTAGCATAATTTTTGATGCTGTAAATCTTCCGGTTTAACCGGAAATAAAACCAACTCAGAATTTTTAACTAGAAATCTGTACATATTTACCTTTTTTTGTTTTAGTTTTTAAGAGAATTTTAATTAATGTTTTCTATGATATATTAATTTTTCTAATCTGTTTGAATAATAGAAGTCATTATTTTGTAAATTTAACAATTTTTATAGTTTTTAACACTGTTTCACTACCAATTTAGCAAAAATTATTAATGCTTCATTGCTTCAAATGTGGCGATCATAGAAATATTTAAAGAAATCAGTTCGGACAATAAAAAATTAATGTCTCGTAAAGTGTTTAAAATATGAAAATAAAAATGGTATCAAAATTAATCTATTAAAGCCCATTAAAAATAAAAATAAAATTGTGGGTTTAAAATATTAACGACTTTCGTTATAACCGGATCAAATTATATTATGAATAAAAGTCTTAAAAATTTTAAATTTCTAGCGATTTTTTAGTTAAGTTAAAAATATTTTTAACTCAAATTAACATCAATCAATCCCTTTGAATATACCTAATACTTTTTGTTTTTAATTTAAGTGAGAAACATTAATCACCAATGAATTACGAGTATGTGATAAAATATAAACAGGAGTGCAAAACAGAATCCACATATTTTAAAAAACAAATCACCTCAAAATTACTTTTGTACCTTAAAATAAAATACTAACCCATTGCGTTAAAAAAGAAAACCGAATGACAATAAATCTTTCGTGAAATACAACTCCGCAGCGAGGGGAAAAACCGCAAAACGAATCCCCCGAAAAATGTAATCTTCATAATAGGGAATCACGTCAGACTAAATTTGATGGTCTTTCAAATTTTCCCCGCCAACGCGAAACCGATGAATCAATATCAATCAGAAGAGTAATTTATCAGGGAAAAAGTTAGTCGAGGGCGTGAATTTGCAAAATCATCGAGTCTTGTGCGACTTTTACTGCGAGCATAAATCCGATAATTAATCAATTCGATATTTACTTAAGTTCACCGAATCACGCTTTGCCGAGAGATAAGATTAATTAATTTTCGCCGAGAGTTGCGGCGCAGTTTAAAGTGTTTGGCCACTTTTTCGACTAGTTCCCTCCCACTTCCTCTTCATCTAAAATGTATATATGTATAGGAGGAGCGGGTCTATAAGGACCGGGTGTATAAGTACTGAGCAGATGATATCGGAAGCTTGCAAATAATATCGAAGATTCGCCTCGGATTGCGCTATTGTGCCTCAGAGGAGTTGCTCCAGGAGTCCATTTGCATCCCTTTCATGCTATCAGCGACAAGGAAAATACGCGCGCGAGGAATGTGCTCACACTCTACAATCTGAAGCACGTTTTCAGCGAAAATCCCTTGCGAAACCCATTTTCCGTGCACAACACCGCATAAATACAATATTTTCTTTTTTATGAATTTCTTATTAAAATATTCTAAATTTTTAAACATGATGGCCTTTTTTAAAGATCTTTTAATGTACTATTTTATCTAAAAACAGTTATTTATAGTCAACGGAAAGAAATAAATGGTAAGTTTCCCAATGCAGTAAAAATTTTGAATTGACCAAAAAAATAATTTTAATTTTTAAAGAAATGAAATTAGAGAAGAAAATTGGGGAGTTCTATTAAAAAATTCTAAGTAGTTTTTACTTCTGGTATCACTGAAGAAACTGAAGAGGGCAAATGAAGAAAATATTTTAAGTAAGTTGGAGTTTAAAACTAATTATAACAAAAGCAAAAAGAAAAACTTCATTATCATTAATAGTTCTCTCAAAAAAAAAAAAGAGTATCAAATAATAACACCCGGCATACATTGAGAAAATCTTTTTGTTTATTATTTCGTAGTATAATTAGAATACATTATAATTATTATTTATAAATTGAAATTGAAAATAATAAAATATTAATTAATAGTTCTTGATAAACATAATTTAATATCACGAAAATGTATTATACAAGCAAACTATAAATTTCACATTTCATTTGATGAACTATAAATTATTTATTTGATGCATATTATGTTTATGGCCTCTGGCAATATTAAAATGAAACATAAACCAGATTTGACTTTTAATTTCATACACCATAATAATAAGATACTGAACTTTTATTAGATAGAAACTAAAAATTGATTATAAAATTAAATTCTGCTACTTCACTTATGTAACTAACAAAAGTAAACCAAGTATAACATTAAAGTAATACAATTTTTTTTTAATTTAAGCTTATCCTTATTTTAAATATCAGTAAAAGTTTAAAAATGCTTGGCTTAGTGGCATGAAATGATTTACCTAAATAACACTTTAACTGATATTATTATTAACTACTATATTAACTACTGAGTTTTACTGCAATGTATTTATCTACCAATGTGAAGGCGCTGTACAAACCGGTCAAAGCAATAAATTTCAAAATGAACTTTGTCCGTCAAGCAAAAAAAATAATAATATAGGGAATACATGGGATATAATTAAAATATAAGCGAATGCTTTAGAAACCCAATGCCATAAATCACGAAAGCAATAAAAACGAATGTCATAAAATTTACATCGATTGAAAGCATTAGAGGCGAGGGAGCTTTCGATCCGTTTTTTTTTTTCCAAAAGAGAAATATTAGTGCGGCAGTTTTCCGTGCAGTTTCCCATCAATCGGACCTAAATCTAACCTATATGAAACTCTCGATGGTTGGTACTCCAAGGAAAACGACACACATGTTTGGCCGCGCTAATGGCGCGACGCGAAGTCTCAAATTCGTCTGCTGTTTATGTCGTGTTGCTTAAACTAATTTCGCTGGTCTTCAATATTAATAGAACGCATAGAGAGGTAGAAATGTAAGTAGGATTCGTGTATAGGAAGGAAGAAGAGAGAGGCGGCGAGAATGATGCTCCGGAGGCAGCCGGCAAATCTAACCGTAACTTTATAATCCAATTTAAACATCGCGCATATTAAACGTGGATTCTGCACGGCGCGCCGTAACTTGTGTAATATTCATAGTGGTAGACAAGCCAGCCTCACTGATTATAACTAATAGACACTTTGAATTACTGCACGGCTGCGTAGCGATCTGTACACTATATCTTGTGTACGATAATCGGCCACTTTCTTTTGCCGTTTAGGGAGGTGTACACGAGATTGCAAGAAACGAACGGGAGCGCCAAGTGCGTCCTCGTAAATAGCCGATTGGCCGAAAGCGCATAAACTTTATTAATTAAACTTGTTCCGCACGAAAGTTAATTAAATGCTGTAAATTTAATACTCTTTGTGTTTTTGCCGACCTTTGACCCTCGTTCACGCCTGCTGCACACGATGCAACTATTTCGATTCGGCTGCTCTGTGTCCTTTGCACTCATCCCTTCAATTTCGCCGCTCCGCTCTGTACTTCGTTAAACATTAACTGCCGTATGACAAATAGTTTTTTCATAAATTGCACAAGCAAAGTGTGCAATTTACAACAGGCTTTTTCGGCTCTAACTATCTGCTACGTTAATATCCTTAAATTAGTAAAAAATGTTTGTTGTTTAATAATAATTTCCATGTCGAAATATGATTTTGAAATGTTTATTTTTTGCAATTTTGTATGCTAATATATTTTCAGCATGCTTGCAAAATTGCAAAAAATATTAAATTATTTTAGCATCATTTTGCAGCACTATCATCAATTATTTTGGTGTTTTCTTCTTTGTAAAATCAATTAAAATTGTCTTTTATTGCTGAGATTTTTTTCAGTATTCCAAAAAAAAAAGACTATTTACCTAAATTTTAATTTTTAAACACTTTTCGGCCCAAAACTAGAAATTCAAAAAATATTTAAAATAAAATATACTTTTAATATGTTAAATCAAAAATTGGATTAAATAAATTATTAAAGTTTGTCATAATTTTTTGACCTCCTAGAAAAAATTCAATTTTAGTTAAAATTAAAATGTTCATTTTCTGTTTATCGAAATGTTTAATCAAACTCTTCAGTAATAACTACTAACAACATTAACTTTAATTTAAATTTTCATTGACGTGTTCATAGATAATTTTATGTGTATTGAAGGGACTTTCAGGAAAAAGTGTAAACAGTAAAGCTGAAGAGCTTTAAATATTTATAAAGTTTTTATTTGAATGCTCAGTGAACATGCGGTTAAAAAGTTTTCAGTGCATTTCTTGTCGCTGTCTCCGTGCTCACATCCATCTAATTGAAAACACCGCAATGCTTTTACTTTAATATTAATAAAAACTTCTTTTTTCGGTAAAAAGCGGAAGAACAAGTTAATTAAACTGCCATTTAAATAAATCTAAATGAAAGTGCTGCGCTTGCATTTTAAATTTTCCATTTCAAGTGCAAAATTGCTTATATATAGGCGTTAGATACTTAAAATGAATATTCTCTTGGCAATTTAATTTTTTCAAATTTATTTATATTTTATTCGCAGTTGAGTTGATTAAATTTTCAGTTGACTTCCCATTGATATTATAATACTTTGATTTATACGTTTCATTATCATAAATGTAATATTTTTATTTAAATATGTAAAAATTTCGTAATAATATTACTGTTATTGTGGTAATAACAAATAAAAATTGAAACGGAAGCAGTAAAATTTTTCTTTGTACTTTTTTATTCAAGAAACATCTCGTTTTAAATCCGAGAATAATTTGCATAAAAACGAAAGTAAAACGAAAAATATTCCAAACATGTTAAAGCATTTAAGAGCAATGTTTAAAAAGCTGGCATTCCCTTAAGCTCCAGAGCGCAGGTGATATTAATTCGGCGTACACTTCAAAAAAGAAGCTGCTGTTTTATTATACACTTCAAAGTTTTAGATCTTTTATTAAAAACGAACAAAGACAATAAATGTCACTCACACCAAGCATTTCAATTCTTTATGAAGGAAATGCGCTTCTTTTCCATATATAAAAAAATAAAAGAAAAACTCATCGTATTTTTGGAATATTAAAAATTGCAGTAAAATTGAAATTACAATGAATTATTAAACGTTCAGTATACCACAGACAAAAAAAAAATCCGCACATAAATTTCCTATCTTTATGTTCCTCGAAATTTCGCGTCGAATCACTAGCGATGTGGTGGAGGCATAATAAATGCATGCATGCATCGAAATCTATTCGACGTATCTGCATTCCGTGCATGCGGAAGAACGCTATCTCTTTTGCTGCGAAAACACATTACCTGCCATGCTAATCAATAAAACCAAAGGTATCGGCACTGTTAACATCCTTGTCATGTCCTTCGAACTGCTCTTTAAGTGGCCAACTTGAAGTTCTTTACCGTGTATAATTTATAATCTAAGTGTTAAATTGGTTAGGATGCGTTCGACCGGAAGAGCACCATCATCATACGCTCCAGGTGCCAACATGTTCGTGACCGAACGTAACCGCTGCCGCCGCCACACTAACAGCGTCCCGACGCCGCTGGACCTGCGCGTCTTCGCACCCCCTTGCCGATGTTTGTTCCCCTCGCACACGCTCGCAATTAACGTGCCACCATCCGAGGTGGTCGCAGAAAGGATTCCCATCTCTATACATATAATATATATGTATTGTTTCTTTTTCCACTGATGCTCTGCGATTCTTCATTAACGGCCGCGACCGATGAATAATGGTCGGATTATCTTCGGCGGATGGAAATTGCATAGAGCGCGATGCGCCGCGAAACCGGATCGAGATTTATGGACGGCTTGCAAAAATTCCTCGTTAATTAGCCTAATTAATTACATGACGGCAAGCGCGATTGTTTACTCTATGCGGTTTGTCCACAGTTTTACAGATTTTCAGTTTATTTTTTCGCCTCGTTGGCATCGGTTTTATAAATATGCATCGGGGTTGATAACGAGCGAATGCTTTGCTCGAAATAATGTACGTGCCGCTTACAAGATATAGTGTCTAAGCGAATGTACTTAACATCGGAGGCATATTTTGCTCCATCGGTTTTCCATAACGGATGATTCTTGAGGGTGTCGGTTTGGGGAAATAGTGCGGTTTTAGTTTCCAAGTTCAATTTGAAATATTGCGTCCTCGGTTTTGGTATTTTATTTACGTTTCAGGTTACGCAAATTTATTATGTTGTTATTTATTACGCAGGTATTTTACGAGCAATTCATTTGTTAAATGTTATTTCTTAAAAAGTTGTAGTTTTTTTAATTTAAAAACAAATTTCTTGACATATTAACCAAAATGTGGTATGATACAGGATAGTGCAGTGATCGATAAACGTTGCTGAATAATTTCACAGTTGTTGTAATAAAAGAAAACAAATGTTTCCCAAAGCGAATCGTAACGAATGATGCAAAGAGATTTAACTGAAATTTTACTCGTTAATCGAGGACACAAAAAGTATTTGTTTTAAAATACAAAGTATCGTTATTATGTTTTTATATTATACTTCTCCACGGTGGATTTCAATTCGATATTTTCACTTTATATTTCATTACAATTTATTTAAATTTGCTCTTTCTTTTATTGCAATTGAAAAAACAGCTGTAGTATTTTTGAATTTTGAATTTTTTTATACAAGTAACTCACTAGAACGGGATTTTTTTTTTGAGTAAATTAATTTTTCATCAATATCCCTGAAATTGGTTTTCGAATTTTTTTTTAAGTTTCTAGTAAAATTGAAATGAGTTGCAATCTAAAGATTTTTTAAATTATAATATTTTTTTATCATTTTTATAGGTATGATTACAATCTGGTCATGCTTGACCAATAAACAATTTTATTTTAGTTTAGTTTAGGAAGTACCTGAGATATAAATAAATAAAAATAAATTTCTATCTAAAAAAGAAAAAAAAAAGAAAATTGCCCGATCTCAAGTACCCTGAATATTAATTAAAATAATAAATTCATTAAATTAAAATTAAATAAAAAGAATAAACAAATAAAGCCTAAGTGTTTTTTTGTTTTAATTTGTAAAGCTTCAAATTTATGGATGAGTACAAAAAATATTTATGCAAAATCCTTTTTTCGCTCGCAGGACAAACAGAAAAGTTATATTTTCAACAAAAACTACATTAAAACCGAATCCTAAATAAAATATTTCGTTTGCTATGTGGAAGGCGACAAAAAACAAAAGCAAGCAAATGCCAAAACGTTGTTACAAACAGCCAAAATATGTAATACCTAAAGTTATAAACTACAAACCACAGCACTCAAAAGTTTTCCATCGAATTTCAAAGTCACAAAACAATCAATACAACAGAACAGTTTAAGTACCTTTACAACAATCGAAAACTGCCTATATCCGATATTTAATGAAAAACTTTATAGTGTTGTATCTCGAGTCATTTGCCGTACAAACAGCGTGCACGCCTTTATAAAT
Source organism: Holobus sp. GC000080 (assembly GCA_030556065.1). NCBI lineage: Eukaryota > Metazoa > Arthropoda > Insecta > Coleoptera > Staphylinidae > Holobus > Holobus sp. GC000080. Next base: position 14,189 of record JASKGO010002240.1, read on the forward strand.
TTCGCATTAAGTTTGCCCCGAAAAAAAGTCTGCCATTCTCTTCTGCAACTGAGAAGCGAGCCCGGTTATAAAGTTTATAGAGAGTCGCTTCGACTGTACGTACGTATCGTCGTACATACATAGGGATACGGACGGCAAAGAGAGTCGAGAGCTCTGTATCTAATTTATACTGACACTTAAAGTCCTTTTATTTCCGCGTCGCATATACAAAAGGGAGACGCATCCATTTTGCAAATTCTTTAATTAAATTCGCTCTCTTTATCAACAAACAATTACGGACGGGATTCAATCAGCGCTCTCTCGGCGTCAGCGAGAAAATGAAGCGCTAATGAAGCGTGGATTTCGGGGAAAAAGAGAGATCCCAAACGAATCTCTCTTGTTTACCAATAAGCGAACAGAAAGCGTCGCAAATAGCCCAAAGTAATTTCGACGTATTGCGGAATCGATATTACACGAACGGAGAGAAAGAAAAATGAGCTTTTCAACAAGTTGCCACTGCCGCTGCTGAAATATGAAACGAACATGGCTGGGTGTTGTATGCGTGGGCGTGTGTATGTCAAATAAATGGTATAGCTGCTCTCTAATAATTCCCTTCGATCTTAAATCACCGTCGGACGAATCGCGCAAATATTTATATCGGCGTTTGGTAAATATTCTTGAAAATGTTTTCACAAATCGAAGGGAGATGTGTAAAACAAGCGCGCCGCTTGTTCAATGGTTGATTTTCAGTTTTTCGCCCAGTTCTTATTGGAAAGTAAAGTAATTTCAATAAATATATTTTTTTTAATATTCTGATTAGGATTTTTTATATTTATCAAGTAAATAAACAAATTTCGACTGAAGGACCAGTGTCGATGGCCAGTACAATTAAATTAACTAATAAAAATTAAATAATAAAAAATAAAGAAATTTCATCAAAATACCAATTTAATTAAATACCAGCTTAGATTACATATTGAAGCAGAAAAAAAAATACAAATTCATTTTTTTTAAATACATATTTAGAATTATTCTTGAAAATTGCTACGGAAACAAATTGTAATGCCGGAGATAAAAACTTCAATTACCATTTTGCGACAGCGTTTTCCAAGCGTTTGTTCAACGTTCACATACTGTTATTATTTCAGTGCTAGAAAATAGCAATGTTAATACTTAGAGAAGCAACTTGAAATTACAGTGCGGCGTTGAATTGTAGCTCGAATGTGCATACAAATTCCTTCTCGAAATATGTCTACACCGGGTGGTCACGGTTTTAGGTTCACTCTTGCCTTTGTTGTATTTACTAATCGATTTTAATTAATTTTTATATCTTTAAAGTGACCAAAAATTCAATTTTTAAATTTTGAGTTTGGTGAATGGGTCTTAGCATGCATATTTAATTTATTTAACAAATTATTCATTCAGTACTTATTACTAAAGTTCCAACTTTTTTTTCATTTATTTA
>JASKGO010002241.1:0-18241 GCA_030556065.1 Holobus sp. GC000080
AGGTAAAGTTAAAATATGTGCATAAATGAGTATATGCATTTTGTATGCTTCATCTTTTTGAGGTTAAGTTAAAAGTTAAAGTTAAAGTTAAAGTGATGCTGCATAAATCCACCATTAAAATAGAAATACTGTTTAATTTTATTATCTGAATTGAATTGGAGACAAACTATGGCTAGTTAATTTATTTTATTTTAGAAAAACAAAATTCATTTTTGTAAAATAGCGCAGAATAGGATTAATTTTTAAATTATGTTTTTATTTCTCATTGTAAAATTGTTAAATATGTTCCTGAGAGAAGACATTGATGTGAGGTAATAGACATGTTTTTGTCAATGTGATTATAGATTTAAGAAACCAAGATATTATTAAAAGAAACAAATACATGTTATAAATCCAAAAGATCCAAAAGGATCCAAATGATCGTAAAAAAGAGTTAAAATTTATAATTAAATAAAATTTAAGAATGTAGTGGTAGTGATTGTTATAACAAAGAATTTTTAGATTATTGGTGGGAATGTAAATTTAGTTCGATTAGTTTAATAAGTGAAGCAGGTCCTCTTAGATTTTAATTCAAATTTGTAAAATATTATCTACAATTTTATGATTGATATGAAATCCTAACTAATTCCTAAAGGATTAAGGACACCTATAAAGGTCTCTTTTTGATAAATTGACAAGATGAATACCAAATCCGGTTAGGCATATTGCAAAAAAGAGTAAAATTGGTAGCTAATTTTTTTATTTAAATATTTTAAATATTTCTCATTTAAACGAAGTATTTTTTTTTGAATTACACTTTTTTTATTACTCTTGTTTTTCTTTATCATACTGTCCATTATGCTCCGTGATGCCTCATATATAAGTTTTGATAGCATGTGGCAATGTAAATTATTTAACATAATGTTTTAAAGAAAATTGCGCTTAAAAAATATTCATCAAATTATAGAGTATTATAATTGAAAATGTTAAATGACCCATTTAAATGAATGACCAATATTAAAGTGAGTGTAGGTAGGTAGCTATAGTTAAATCTATCTATGTAAAAAGGCAATTTCCAGCGGTGATAACAAAAGTGCGCTCGAGGAATAATAAAGTCGTCGAGAAGTTTCTTCTTAATCGCAATTTTAGAGCGTTCGCATCTCTTTATTAAAAACGCCGAAGCGAAAAAAGAGCGTTTCCATTCCGCAAGCCGCCGGCGCAGCAATGGCAATTAAATCCTCATTCCTCGCAAATGGAACACAAAGGGGCGAAATTAATAAACTTTACCACTTGGCGCATCTCTTAAATATATAATTTCATTAAAAATCCGCCGCAGCGGAATGAAGAAAGGTATACGAGTATATAAGAGAATTGGGGGTGGAAAGGACAAAATGCGCAACGCGTCATAGAAAGGGAACGAACGATCCAAGATGGAAATTGTAAAGACGTTTTTACAGCAAACTGCCTGACGATTGTGCGCGGCGGCAAAAGAAATACAATGTTCCACATAATAATAACATAAAAGCCGTGGATGAATATTACGAGCATCAACGAAAATGTATAGCGCAACGAGCATTATTAAATAAGGCGCGCACTTTTCTCTTTTCTCCCCCGGCCGCCGGAGGAATTCTTCAGCGGCGGCGGCGGCAGCAGCAGCAGCAGCGACAGCGTTGTCGGCGCACTGCTCTGCACACTTAGCGCGGAATATAGAGACGTTTCGGTGAATGAGTGTAATAATAGATAAGAGCAAGTTGCGCTTATGATATCAGGAATCTCGGCGGTTTTTACTGCACCTTTAATAGTAATTTAACTCGGTTAAGTTAAATGGAGTCGAGCGGGAGACGGAAAAAATAGGGACGCCTTTATGTGGAATTAATGGGGTTTAATGTTGCGCGAGGAATTAAAAGTCTCTGCCACGAGTACGAATATTACTTATTATTATTATTATTCCCCAACAGTATTATTATTATTACTATATTATCTTAATCATTATAATGCTATATTTACGTATTTTCTTTGCTTTTCCTTTTGCTGCCCCCTTCTTTTATTTCCATTCCTCTTTTTGTTTGTTTTCTTTTTTGTTTTTATTCTGATTTAATTCAACTTTTTTTCGGTTTGGTTGCATACTTGCACGATGATAATAAGAATAACTACAATAATGCCGTCATTATTATCGTCGACGTGCTTGAACCGATTTCCACCCCCTCTTGGCTTGGGCTTTCTCGCCTTTTTCATACCAACGCGTTCGCTTTCTTTATGGACGCTGAAAGCCTGAAAGTGAAACTTTGTACAGATATTTTAAGTATCCATATTCCGTAGGTATTATAAGCCATAACCAGTGCTTATCAGTGCGCTTAAATAAGCTTACCTCCAGAATGGGCTTTTTAATTGTGCGCAAAAAATTTAATCGCTTAGTTGTTTTTTTGTTTGTTTTAAGATATGTGAGGCTTTAGGTACTGCGTGGGGAAAATTACTTTTTTGGTTTATTTTTTATAATTATTACATTTTTACTTCTTCATTTTTTTTTTAATATTGTAGTTTAAAGTCACAGTTTTAATTCAATCAAATTTTCTTTTTCTTAATTACATTTTCATCTTGGTTAGTCGAAAATTGTATTTAGTAATAAATTTGGTTCTAACTTATGGATTTATGTATCAATAAATTTTTAGAATCAAGGAATTAACCGGAAAAGTAGATAACATTTTTATATAGTTTTGCTTCAAAATTTAGTAGTTGTTTGGTTTTTTGGGTTTCTTGGTTTTCATAGCAATTGCCAGGTATTTTGTTTATATTATTTGCAGCTTTACTTATCTTTCTTTCTATGAAATGGGGAAAAAAAGTAAAAAATTTGAAAATCAATGGAGGATAATTGCATTTAGAAAATACAATCAATGCAAGCTTTGGGACTATGGGACAAAAACAATGTTTGGAACTCTTTGACGTCACAAACCTCAAATGGTCTCTGATTCGCGTATTAAGTCACGTAATTCAAAGTTGACTTTTAATTTTATTTTGGTTTAACTTGTAAGAGACGACAAATTAAAAATTTGACAATTTATTATCATTTACAAAATTCAATATCATTTCTGATACTTCCTTCCTTACTATGATTAACTTCCTTATTGTCAAAAATGTAAACTTGTGAACCGCCAATTTATAAAGATTATATCTAATCTAATATGACAGCTATTTTTTGGTTTAACTTCTGTTTGATGAGTTTCATTTGTAGAAGTTTTAGTTAGTTGATTTATTTGAAATCCGAGCAATTAGGACAGTCTAAATGGAAATTGAAGTTACTATTATTCAGATTATTTTCAGAATTTTATCCAAATGTGAAATATTATAAAAGATGATCTTATAAATAATAATAAAAAAAATAAACATAAACAAAAGTTGATAAAATTTTGGTGAAATCAGCAACAAGTTGAAAGGTGGCAACTATTTTTTTTATATTCATTGCCAAATTTCAAATAGTTAATCCAAAAATTATCTCAAATTAAAACTCAAGGGATTTATAAACCATCTTAGAAATAAACAAAAAAATGTAATATAATGAATGCAAATAAGCAGAAAAATTCAAAATGACCCGAAGAGCACATCTATTCAATTAGAGTGAAAACGTTTATCTTCAAATTGAATTGCGAGAGCGGCTCCCTCTTATTTAAACGAACATATTAGCTCATTGTGTGCGACTATTACTAAATGCACTTCGAAGTTGAGTTGAGAGGAAAACTATCCAAGTCAAGAGTCACATAATTGAATGTGTGTGTGTGTCTGTTTGTGATTGTGTGTACTGTATATGTAGTATATGTGTGTATATAAGCAGAACGAGCATTTGATTTAGTGCAATGAATAGCTTGGATCCTTTATGATGTCAAATAAAAATGGCAAGCGTCGGCTAATTTGATATTAAGCACCCGGTTTTTTGGGGAGCGACCGTCCGTAGCCGTACCATACCACGTCTATCTATCTATCCCAACAACAACCAAAGCCAAAAAGGCAATAAGCGAAATGGTCTTTAAATAGGGTCGCCCGATTCTTCACGCATTGGCTCTCGTTGTGTTCGTGCAGAAAGCCATGACGACCGGTTGTTAACAATAATAATAATCGGGCAGATGGCCCGCGCCTCATTTCCAAAATCTCTTCTCTTTCTCTCCACGCAGCAGCCCTTCGCATATTGCCTTTACTGCAGTTCTCTTCTCTCGCTCGCATTGGAACGATCAACTTTTGAAGCACTTTTTGTCATATATTATGCGGAGGATATTTAATATACTTATTATACCTATATAAACTGTCTGCCTGTATTGTACCAAATCTATAATTTATCGTTGGAAATTCGAGCAAATAGCTTTTCGGGCCATTTTAGTTGAACTTAATGATATCCATCCATTTCGCATTTCTGATTTCTTTGCAAAAGGCCAGAAGTTTAATCTTACTAATTTTCTTACTAAAGTTTAGTTATAGTATATTGTAACTCTGCACATAAATCAAAAATTTCAACACTGGAGAAAATTTTGTTGCGATTTTCACAACAAAAACTGTCTGTTTGTAGTTCTCGGCGGAAACGTGACAATTTGTATAAAGAATTGTTTTGTTTATTTTCAACCACCTGACTAGTAGTGGTAGTGACTTGAAGGATTCTGAGTTCCCCAAAAGTGAAGAAAAAAGGGTCCCGTCGATTTACTTAAGCTTAAAGAGTCAACTCCGTTGTGAATAGTGTTTGTCGATCGAAAACAGAACGAAACTGACGAAACGAACGACCGGAGAGAAAGGTAAACGCGCTATTATTTTTTAATTACACCTGGGTGTTGGTTGTAAACCTTTCCAATAAACGCTTGACGTCTTCGTTTCAGAGTATACATATAGGAACACTATAAATGTCCGGCGCAAGTGTTTTATCGTATTGAAAGCGACCTACCTATTATAATCTGCAGTTCTGCACTTATATATAAATACATAATATATAAATTGAAATTGTTGTTTTTACGTGGCGAATTATGTGTGCTGCTAAATGAGACATACGCTTTGCTTAAAGTATATATTTTCAGGTTGTTATTCCTCTTCTGTGTATGTGTGTGTGTGTGTAAACAAGAATAAGGAACGACTTGTTTATTTATGTTTTGCGTTTGGGAAATTCGATTAACTCGGATATTGTTCGACAGCTCAGTTTTGCCTTCTATATCTATATGCAGTCAGTAGTATTCCTAATCGGATTTTCCGCATTGCATCCATTACACCTTCCACAGGCTTCCATAGGGATTTTTCTTATTTGAATAAAAAGGGAATTATTGGGATTTTAGTCTTTGGACACCTTTTACTGAGAAAATAATCGCTTGTACGCTTAGCACGAATGTACGATATGCATAATTTATTCCATTCCTAATTTTTATTTTGTGTTCAAACTACTCGTATACTACAGTATTATTAAAAATATCATTTGATTAATAAGTTACCATTGAAAAAACTTATTGGCATTCGAAGTATCAATGGTAATTTTCGAATACTATAAATAACAACAACAACAACAAACGGTATAGAAGATAAAAAGATAGAACGAAAAAGAGAAAAAAGAAAAGAAAAAAAAAACTGAATAGGCCGCAGTACCATAAAATTGCACACGCAACCCGCAATTAACCAGATTGCGTACATACACACATAAATAAATTTACGACGATTACCTCTCGGGGAAAAACAAATACTCGGAGCGCTTAGCTTGGCTTGGCGTTTTTCGAGCCAATTGTTTTAATTAGTGGCAACCTCACAGTTAGCCCATATAGGCCAGGCCAGGCCAACGCGCAGTCACAGCTGTCAAATAACAATAATTTTCGAATACGCGATACATGCAATTACGCATTTACATGTTCTCTTCTCGTTAATAAGACATTACAACGAATGAAGAGTTCACCTTTTTCTTCTTCTTCTTCTTCTTCTTATTCTTCTTATTCTTAGTATATATACTTTTTAATCTTGTTCGTTGTTTTTCCTTGCTTCTTTAATGCGATGGTGTGCTTGCTTGCTTGCTGGTCGTGGTTCGAAGAACGGTTTTACGAACTGCATGCCCACAACGGCAATAACGATAATAATGATATTATTATTGGTAGTCGCCCCCAACTTAATTTTAATTTTAGTTTTTTTCACGTTCCACCAGTTAATAGTTATACGGGGTTTTCATTTTTTTCTTTTTTTTTTTTTCTTGCCTTTCAATTTGGCTTTAATTTTCAATTAAGCATTCGAAGGAATTTTGCTCAAATTTTTGATAATATTTTATTATTTCATAAATATAATACAGTTTTATCTGTTTTGTTTAAAGCTAACTAAATGGATTGCCCCAGAATTAAAGAAGGTTAATTTTTGGAAACTAACAGTGCTAAAAAAACACATGCAGCATATTTTTTTAATAATTTTCCCAAAAGCAAAGATGGCAAAGAAGATTTTTATTTGGTTTTATTACTTAGGTACAGCCAAAAATTAAATTTTTAGATTTAAGTTAAGTTTAAGTTTACTGCAACACATTTGCAAAATAAAAAATTACCATTTTCATAAATAATAAATTAAATTGAAGAGTGAAATTCTATATTTTGTCATTCCAGTTTTAGCAGAAAAAACTTATCTGTTTCCTCTAAAAATTATTAAAAAAAAGTAGATCGAATAAGATCTTCTAGGTTGCAACAATTGCAGTTTAAAGTTACCCATAAGATAACGATTTATTGCTACTTCTGCATTGTTAAAAATTGCGTTGGCATCATAAAAAGGTAAATTAAACTGCGTAACATCCTGTATAATATCGCGCGATGGGTTAAACGCGGACCCATCGGGCCCATTGTTTATATATCTATGCTGTCATACCATATATCAGTAGTCCATCTGCTGCCCAGCTTGATTCGTCTTAATTAAGAGCAGCGGTTCCGATAATTAACCAATAAAAGCGAATGTCCGCTCACCTCTTTCACGATAAATTCGAAGGCCCAAGAGTCACTTTGTGTTTATTTAATTAGTGCACTGCGCTACAGCCTGTAGCCTATAGGCTTAAGGGTTGAATTTATTACAGCCGAAAGGGTTCATTTACATAATTAGTGCCGCTATTATATCGATTAAATGCTTTCTCTTTATGTACTACTGCGCTTTATTTCGGACCTTTCGAACATCAGAATTTCAAATGCCTTTATACTTATGCTTTGCTTCCTTTCGATAATTTTGATTGATTTATTTCTAAGCTTATTAGTAAATAGGGGACTTTTTTTTTCAAACATAATTTATGGGTTTTTTAAATAATTGGTATAATTGTTGTTTTTTTTTTTGTACCTATTACGTTTTTTTTTTGTTTTTATTACGTTTGTTTGGATTCGTTATGCGCAAAACGGTTTTGCGAAATCGATATAGCTGAATAATTATAGGTTTCAAAGTAATAAAAAAAAAATGTAAAAAAAAAGTCTGCATTAAACGATACTGATTAAACTTTGTCTTTATCAATTTCTTAATTAATTCGCGTAGCCATTTTAGCTTTTATTGCCGTTCTGTTACTTTTATTGCTGCCAGCGTACGAAAAAGGATTCGCTCGAAAAGCAGACGAACAAATTAATTATTTATCTTTGGCGAGCTTAATTGGCCAATTAATTGTATCGATTGAATTTTGTTAATTACCTTTAAAGAATCGACTGCGCTGTCGTCGACGACTCCTCGCCGTGGCTGATGGCTAAATAGAGAAAAAGACTCGTTCTCTTCGAATGCGCCGCATTTGTTGCCGATGATGATTTTTCAGTCAATCAACTCGCTCGCTCTTTTATTTTACTCTTTTCGCGTTTTTCCCAATTAAATTAATTCCCGCTTTGGCTCGCGTTCGTTGCGTTTTTATTTCTTTCTCCTTTTTGCTTCCGCTCCTTGTTTGTCCTCCTTTGAATTCCCTGGAGACGTTTTAATTACGTCCGAACGTCATTAGCCTCTTTTTGTTCGGAGCTTCGGCCGTAACGGCCACAGCATTCGTATGGTTTTTACAAAGTGACACAAAAATTGCCCATTTTTTACCGTTTAACTAATGTTAATTAGAAAAGTATAAAAATAAAAGAAAAAGTAATAGAAAGAAAAAAAAAACTGTTCGGCCCCGCAAACTGGAAAAAATATTCTCATTACGAAACTTAATTGTTAGCCGCCGTTTATAGTGACGATTTGTCTTAGGCAATTATCATTCGTTTGCGTAATCGGAATAATTATGCCGCATTCGAAGCGCGCTAGAAAAGTGACTAGACAAATAATAATAAAGAGTCGCTTCGTTGAAACAGGAAGCGCCGTTTTTGTACCAGCAACACTATATACCAACATTCTCATTGTTTATTATATTCAATCATATTATTTAGCGGCTATTAAATAAGCGATATAGTATACGATTATAAACAATTGTTGTTTTTTTTTTTTTGAAATTTTTAATGTTTTCGTAATTAATAATTTATTAGCGCGGTGACGTGCAAGGCTCTCCGCCGGTAAATTGTTTAATAAACTTTGCATAATTCGCCTAATATACATACGAGTACATATATACCTATTTTTCTACCAGTAACATTCAATATGTGCAGTCTATAATTTTTAAAGTGTCGGTTTTGCCAGGGAATTACGTAAGAATGAAGGCAAAACAAAAGCTTCCATTACGTACCTATACTCCTTTTTAACATACATTGATCAACTTTCAATATCTAACACAATTAAATTTAAAAACAATTATTGTTATTGTGCTAAATAGAATCTATTGTTTCATCGATTTTGATTGTTTGCCATGCAAATTATTCTTTATTGAAATATACATACTGATGTGTACACTTTTATTGTTATTTATTAATTGTTATTTGAGAACCTTTTTTTTATTGAATGTACTGTAAGCTGTCTGTATAAAAATGTAGAATTGTTTAATTTTATTGTCAGTTTGTTCTAAAAATCTAATTGAATCTTTCATTAAAAAGATTTCCAAGGGGATCTTTCTATAATGAAAGATGCAATTAGATTTCAAACATGCTATTACACAGAAATGACTATTTACAAGGATTAAGATAACGTTCCTAAAATCATAAAATCTATAAATATTTATGTTTTTACATTGACATTTAAAATTTGGTATCCAAAATTGAATAAAATAAAATTCGAAAATTTTAATGCTCAAAATATGGTACTATTTGACGCTATTGAAAAAATGCTACAAAATGTAAACTCACTGGGTACTCACTAGGTAATAATAATATAAAAAAACATATTCTTTTTAATTTATGCAAAAAAAAACGTATAGTTTTGCAAAATAAACGATTAAAAATTGCAATTATTTTTGAAAATTCGTTGGCGCCAAAAACGCTTTGTTATTGGCTAAGGGTCTCGTGTGACGTCAGAAGCCTGTCAATACTATTTTCATATTACTTTGTGTTGTTTTCATAGAATTTCTGGTGTTTTCGTTAATAATAAATTGTTTTTTACATCATAATCAATGAAAATTTTGTGCAAGCCGACAATAGAAACCTTCCTAATATAGGCATCTGACTAAGTTATCTACGTCACAGACACCACGTGACTTTAGAAGGCGTTTTCGCGGGAATTCAAATTACTAAAATTTTAAAAATTTATTTCTATAAAACTAAAGGTCTTAAATTTTTTTAGATTGAACTCCATTTCTCCTTTACCTAATTAATTAATAAAAAAAAGTCGTCAAATACTTAATATTAGCTGTAGCTGAAAAAATATTCGACACTTTTAACTTATTAGAGAATGCAATGCGTCAAATGCCTGTAAAGAAATAAAAGATATAGGTATATTATACAAAATGCTAATTAGCAAATGTTAAATGTTTAAGGAGAACACATTTTTATTGCTCTGCTTTTATTAATTTGGGTCTGCTGCTAGGCTAGTTTCTGAATGCTAATTTCAGGTCCTAAAGTCACCCCAAGAAGGCGGTTCCAGTAGGCGCCAGGCGAAACCGTTGAAACTAATTTCAGGAAAATGTTACTCATGTCTGCATGCTTAATTATTCCTTTAATTTATGGATACATTTTTTTTTTCAATAAAAAAAGAGTATTCTTTACCATCAAACAATTTTTTTTAAATTAATTTTATATAAGCAAACTGTTTTCTGTTATCTGTTGTAAGAAGTAAACACAAAAACGGCAAAAAAAAAAAAAAAAAACAGGAAACAAATCATCTGGTAGAAAACCAGAAAACCAGAAGTGATTAATTATTATTGAAGTGAGTACCTGAGTACCTAGCTGATTAATTGCCCAACTGTAAAATTGAACTGTTTTGATTTATTTGGTTTAATGCTTAGCCATTTGCGTTATTAGTTAATTGTCTGTACCTGTTGCGAAAGTGGCATGCTTAAGGGGGCAGCAGGCAAAAATATATTGCCAAGCGTTCTCGAAAACACAAGCACAGGCAGTGCTCGTTTTGTCTTTTATAATTAACTGAGATTTATGAGGGCCCAGTTGGAAAGGAGACCGCTGCACATGCAGCACCATCACCACCATCATCATCATCGTATACTACATCTCTCGCCAATTTTTAAAAAACTAATTATGAGCGATAGAAATCTCCGAACGAAACGAAGGTTTACAACTTTTCGAAATAACAAACTTTTTCGGCCCCGCAGAGGAAAAGAAGGAAGAAGAAGAAGAGCGGAGAGACAGAGGCCCTTTTGCAGCGTCATTTATATCTTGCACCCAGATCTACACGAAAATTCTTGTCGTTGGCCAACGACCGACCGATATGGACGACACGAAAAAATTTGCTTCGAAGAGCAATAAAACTTCTTTTGTCGTTGGCCCCTTTTGAAAAAATAAAAATATCTTCGGTCCCGAAATAAAAGCTGTTGACAGTTAATTATTGTTCCCCATTTTTTTGGTTTTTAAGTCTTTCGGCCGATAGAGAAAATATTGAAAGTTTCGTAATGAGCGGATTTGGGAAATTAATTCTTCGAGTTTGTATAATTATTTTATGTTGATAAGATGATTGACGTTTTCAAGAGCCTGTATTAAGTGTACCAAAGGTCAACGATGATAATTACGAAAAAAGCTTCTATTGATGAGCTATTAATTACTTTCTCTGTTTTTATTATATTAATTTTATCTTTTTGAATTATTGCTTCTTGAACACTTAATATTTCTCTTTATTGCCGAGAGTCAATTAACTTCACTGATTAATTATTGTTTGCTTTATTTTAGTTCATTAGCTATATCAGAAATACTTAACATTTTTATTCCATCGCCTAGTAATTGTTTGATATTTTTAAAATCATTTTTCTATTGAAGATTAATTGATTAAAAATTAACTTCAATCTTGAAATGCCATTTTGTGTTTAAAATTGATAAATATTTATAAATTTGCAATTAATGACAAAAAAAAATTAAATATCCTTATAAAAAGTAAAATTCTATTTGGTTTTTACCATTGTTTTAGAAATCAAATATCAATGGAAATTGAAAACTGAATTTCTTTGTCTTATTAAATCAATACGATTTTTGTAAGTAAACAATTTTCTTTTCAAAATTTAAAAAAGAAAAACCCAAGTTACCAAAAGCAGTGTTGTGAAATTAATTGAAAGAAACAAAATGAGTTTTTTTTTTCAAATCAGAATTTTTATTCGCAAAGAAAAACAATTTTTAAAATTAAAATCATTAAATTAAATAAGTGATTTGTCTTCACATGTATAAATTTGCATTTTCGTGCAATAAAACTCCATACCATCTATACCTATAGTAGAACTAGACTGGAAAAACAAAAGAAACAATAAAAGAAATAAAAGCAAAAAAATGAAAATATAATATGTAGTTACGTGCAGTGAGTGGTTGATTTAATTACGGTTGTGCATATACAGAGGTAAAATGTGATATTTTATGTAGAGCCTTAATTGTTATCAGAGGAAAATATTTTCATAATAATGTCATTAAGTGCACGGAAAACGCTTGTATGTAAATATGCATAATCTATTATTTCAACTAAACGGTCTACTTTACAACTGCCAAGCACGTAAGTTGATAATAAAACATGGAAAAAGTACGTGATAACACCTCTTTACCTATACATACCTATGATAAATGCTAATAAGGGAGAAGGCAAATAAGAATTGAAATATGTGGAAACGAGGTCGATACACAATACACACACAAATAAATAAATTATTATTCTTTAATTGCCAAGTATTTATTTATAATGCTATTCATTAGTTTCCTATACAGGGTGTCCCAGCTAAATGTATCCAGTAGGAATAACACGAAAACTACTGATTTTAAGAAAAATCCCCGAGACACGTCAATTTTTGTTGTTAGGGGGACATCTTTTGGAATATTTCGTTATGGTGTAACAGTCACCCCCTGGCCCCCAGGGCCCCCAACTTAAAAATAGGAAATGGCATTGGGGTCGAGTGACCCCTCATTTTAAAGAGAATATTTTTATCAATATTTTAGTGAAAACCGCATTTAAATCGATTCATTAGTTTTGTTGTAATTAATTTACATTTACGTTTTAAGTTAAAACAGAAAAAAACAAATTTGCTGTATTTTACCAAATTTTGTTTGTTATAATAAGAAGCAATAACAATTAGTTTGGTTTGCAATTAGATTTTATACGACGGTCCTTATTTTTGTCCCATCAACTGTTTCGGGGACCGTGTAATTCGATACTTTTGTTTTCTCGACGAGTAGGCCGATCTTGTTTGACAAGTAATTTCTGGATTTTTGTCCATCCATCATGCGGATTTAATAAGGTCGCCATATCGTTCGAGTCTGTGTTAATTATCTGGCGCTTCGTTACGCCACTGCTTTTTACACGAAATAGGTGAAACCAGCAATTTCAGTCGAAATTAGAATCACTTTTGGAATTCACTAATGGCGCAGCAGCTTTAAATCAGTTCTATGAATTTCCTTTATTGTCCATTTGGCTTTGAAGTTTTTACACTTTTGATTTATGCCTCGATTATTAAATTTTTCTAATTTTACAAATTACTTGTCTAATTAATTTCGAATTCTTTAGTAATGATGTAAGTTACAATGAAAGATTTCTTTTATTTTTTGGTAAATTTGATGAACCTTTTTCATTCTGTTTTTTTTTCTGTAGGAAAATTTATTGTTAAATGATTTATATCAAGTATATTCCGACAGAAAAAAGAGAATTATTTTTAAAAGTCCATCCTTTTATCTAGCATTATATTATTTAATTTATGAAAAAATTTAAATAATTTTTTAATAGCTAATAAATTCTTCATTTTATATTTCAACTAATCCTTAATTAATGGCCAGTTTTGGTAATTCATTTTTAATGGATATTATTCTTCGCTTCTGTAAACTTGTCATATAAATCAAGCGAGTTTTTTTATGGTTTAAGGTGTTTCTCGTGTAATTACCAGATTGTTTACCTTCATAATCACTAATCAGCCATTATTTTTTTCTTTTTTCCACAATCTTTTTTATTCCTTCTATGAGAAGATTTAAATTTTGAATTTTTTACATTTATTAATAATTTTATAATTAATTTTCAAAGAAATAAAAACTGTTTTCAACCGAAAAATAAATGATTTATTATTGAAAAAAAAAGAGCAAAAAGTAACAATTAAAATCTGGCAGTTAGAGAGTCCAATAATTCAAATAACGATAGACGCACGAAATTATAAATTTCCATTTGTCAAATTAGGATTGCATTCAACGACTTTTACTTTTCCTCGTAACGTAACAAAGTGCATTTGTGTACCTACATTGACCGCATGCATCTGCAGCAGAATGCATGCACGCAACAAAAGGAAAGTAAAAAACGACGAAACGACGAGCGGTGCGGCGCAATAAATTAAAGAGAGTGCGTTTTTTTTCTTCCTCTCTTCGTTCTATACTTTTATGAAAAACGTTTAATTTGATTATAGATATCCCCTACAACATACTGTACTCAATATGCAAGTACATACTACGTACTTAAATACGAAAGAGAAATAGAGAGAAAAATATGTAGAAAGATTGAGAGAGATGAAGAGAGAGAGAGAGAGAGAGAAGAGACTTAATAAAACGCCTTTTGACTCTGTAATATATTACGTGATAGCTGAGCATTCAAGCGAGAGACACACTATAATGCTCTTACTACACCTATAATAATAAATAATATAAGTGGCCGACCATTGTTGCTGATATTTATAGTTCATTAAGGACCATTCTTTAATTTCAGGAACGATGAACGTCTCTTAGCATATACATACAGAATTACAGATACTGTAGTGTAGTAAGTGCCACACAACATTCATGAAAAGCATGAAAAGAACCAAAAAAAAAAAAAAGAAAAGAGGTAGAGAAGGAGAAAGATATATATAAAAAGAGAGAAAGAGATAGAGAGAGAAAAGATACACTAATTGTCCACGAATAGACTCCTAATAGGGGACGACACGTAAGTGAATAATTTATTTATAATGACCGCACGGACTTACATATATCGCATAAATAGCGGATTTAAAAAGATTCCTCTCCGTCTTCTTATTCGCACACACACACACACCTATTAGGATTTTTGTTGCTTACGTGTGTGTGTGTATGTCGGCTAATTGATTGTAATAGACGCGCGAGTCTCATTCAACGGGGTGATAATGGTGATAAATTAGTGAAACGCATGAAATTAATATGATGGTGAGGCCGCCTCCGCGCCGACCAAAGACCACCGCGTCTTTTCACTCTCTCGCAGTGCCTGCGCGATGCCTTTGAGACCTTTGAGTGGTCGAGTGTGTTTGTGCTTTGAGGAATTACGACTCGCTCTCGCACACACAGATAAATAAATAATAATACACAACACTATACCGGAACGAGTATACTCGTACTATACAATAACTCGGATTTATTATTCGCTTCATTATGCCCCTATAACGTATATCTTGTGCAGAGGACATCTTTTATACATTTCTTTACGCGTGTCTGTATGAGCGCACGCGAGAAATTTTGTTACTTTATAATAAATTGTTAACTGTTTTTTTTTTTTTAGATTTTTATTCTCTTGGAATATTTACAGGATTTAGTTGTTTTATAAGAAGATTAAAAAAAATTATAATCTTTTGCCAGTTATTTGATTAAATTAAATTAAAGAAATAATTCCTGAATTCATTCTGTTTTTTTATAAATATTTTTTAATTTTTTTATTAAAAGTAATTAGGATGTTGAAATATACAGGGTGTTGTATGTTAATTTAGTCTAGGTTTTTGTAAGGAAAAAATTACTTAACTTTTAATGCTAGAGGTTCGGATAACTGACAAACTGGAAAGAATTTCTTTGTTAATAAATGTCAGTTTACTAAAGATGGATCATCATCAAATTCCTAAATTATTTTGCAAATACTCAATGTTAATTTATTATTAAGGTGTTATAGAATCGAAATTATCGGTGGTATAAACAAAAAGTATAAAAATTATTTGAAATCAATATTTTCTAACAAAATCAAATCAATTTTCCTTGTTTAATTTACTTTACATGATTCTTGAGAGAAGAATGATTATTTTTCTTATCTCTTCTTATTTTTTAATATTCAATTTTTTTAAATAATTTTTGTCGAACAAGGAAACTTAAGTTTTTTTAAAATAAATCTTTGTTATAGCTATGTCCTTATTAAATCAATTCTTTTCGATTTCTATGATGTATCTTTGGATTTGTTTAACTTTTTCATTTCACCTTGTTAATTAAACTTAAGAAAGAGATTAATTAAAATAATCCAGGTTAATGTGTTAATAATAATGAGATTTTTCCTAAAAAAAAAATGAAGTCTCACAACGCATCCTGTGATCAGACTTATCATGGATACAGTATTCAGCTTTATAATTTCATTTAAAAAATTTAATTGAGACAAAAATAATGATTTTTATATATAACTAATTTCAAAAATCAATTTTTTTGTTCAAGTAAACAGTTATAAATGTTCCATATAGATATTTTTAATTATAATAATTAATTTACCAAAATTTACCGAGTGAAAAGAAAATGACCCTGTATTCTTAAGAGTTTTCAAATCGTATATTGAGGTTTCTATATATAAATTTTAAAGTTTAAAATGAAAATAAAAAAAATTGTTCATTCGATAATTAATTTTATTAAAATAAAAACTTTTGGCACTCTAAATTCTTCGCTTAAAAGCCAGTGGTTATTTTCATTTTTGAGACAGAAAAAAAAACATAGGGAATTACAAGGAAATTCAAAATTGAAGTTTTTAGAAAAGCTGCTGCATAAAAACGAGTAATGCAAAAGATACTCTTCATTGAACACTGCCACTTAAGTGTTCAACTTTTGGAAAAATGTCAATGAAGAGCAGTAAAATAAAGTTAAGTATAATTTTCAAAGTTCAACGGGATTTACAATACCTGGTATACCAGGTATTGCATCTTTTTTCCAAAAATTCGTTAAGAAAAAATCACCCCTAAAATGAAAACTTAGAATTAAGGAAGAAAAATTACAAATTAATTGAAGTATAAAAGCAAAAAGCCTTTGATAGTATTAAATTGAATTAAAAAAAGCAATAATTTTATCCGTTTATAAATGAATGAGTAAACGAAGGTAATCGGATAAGCATTAGATTTTTCCCCGGCGGTATTGAGCATTCCTCTCAATTCCTTTGCGAGTATTAGCAGCGATGCTGATACTAATGCCATGATGCTGATGCTGATGTTGATTTTGATGTACATTGTACATCAGAGAACGAGAGTAATGATGATGCTAATAATGTTGTTAAGAATTGTCTATTTGTTTGTCGTCATCGTCTGCTCACTGCAATAAGTTTTATTTATTCGGGCTTTGCTTAATTAGACGGGGTTCTTTCGCTTTATCTATACATATATATACGACGAGCACATACAATAATACATAGCTAGGTAGAGTATATATATATATATATATTTATATATAGAGCGAACAAAGAGTTTAAAGTTCAAAGGAGCGGAAATTAATTTTAATTGGTTATACTTCGAAGCTTAAATAATAAATCTGCGAGGCAATTCAGAGGTAATTAATATACTATACTTATTGTCAACGATAAACAAACGAAATTTATATGGTTTAATAACAAAATAAAATTTTTAAAAAATATGTATTTCAATTAATTTTGCTTTAGATAATTTCCTCAATTATTTCTTTTTTCTTCATTTTTTTTTTGTAGCAAATTTTTGAAATTGTTCAGATAACACAACAACAAATGAACATAAAAAGCAACGCTTCGAAGAGTCCATTAGTCCGTCTCGTTTTCAATCACATTTCGAATTAAATTAAGCGTGCTTTAAAGTTATAATAATGTAATTAAACTAGTATTGAGTGATACGTGGGCAATTGTCGGCCAATTAGAGAGCATTTCACGGCCACTCGGACGACCACAGTGGATTCATTAGCGTAAACTTGTGTCTGCCAACTACACCACACTACTACATACTATATAAATACAAATACATACGAAAGTATATAACTTTTTATATACTATGTCTATATGTATAAATAAATAAGGGATTCCGACCGTCGACCATCTAGCACCTGGCTCATCATAGGTCGTTGTCTGATGTCTCCGAGAACCGAGAAGCGAGAAGAGTCTCTCATTGATCGATTGCAATGGAGAGGTTTTGTGCTTTGGCTTGCAAAGAAGAGCCAAATTGCAGTTTAATAGTCGAAAATAGACACGCTCAATGTGTTTCGTGAAAAGAATGAAAGAATGAAGTAAACAACACAAATTTTCACCATTGAATAGTGACTTTTACCTACCGCACTCCTGTCTCTTTTTTTTACATTCTGCATAGAGACTACCAGAAAAGTGCAAAGAGAGCTTTTGGGTGGCACTCTCTCTTCATTATGGATGGGCATTCGGACAATGGTGTCCAATAAAAATCTAATTGTTCGTCTCGAGTGTGCCGATTCTTCTTGGTCCTTGACTTTTCTTTCGGGCAGATGTGCTTGAATTTTTACACTCGAAATTTGTTTTGTGGTTTTTCTATGGAAATTTTACTTTTTTTTTGTTGGTATTTTGAATGGAGATGCGTGCCGAATGTTGTACAAAAAGTGCTTTTGGGATCTTATTTTGTTTCTTTTTTTTTTTTTTTTTTTTTTAGAAATTTTGAATTTTCTTTTTTAATTGCATTATTTAGAAAGATTATAGGGAATTTAGAAACAAGCTATTTAATTATTGAACAGAGTATTAAACTAATTGATTGAATTGAAACTGTTTGATTTTTATTGCATTTTTATTTTGTAAATAAGAGAAAAAAAAAAGTTTTAAACAGTATTTTCTTTTTGTTTCAAATTATTGTAAATTATTT
>JASKGO010002242.1:0-14599 GCA_030556065.1 Holobus sp. GC000080
GCAAGATATGGGTAGTTGTGTTTGGGTAGGCATCCCCATCACCATGGCAGAAGGACCTTCGGGTCGATAGCCTCCCTGTGCTCAAAGCACAGAAAAATACAAATACTACTACTACTAAAATTCTCCAGAATGATTAAAATAAATAAAATCTTTGTGTTTACAATTTTTCTTTTGTTTAATTTTCTAAATTATTTAAAATTCAAATATTCATTTTTAAATTCTTCACAACAATTCCGACGAAATTTTAATCGAATATTTAATTAAGGCATTATTTGTTTATAATTTTACTGAAAAACATTCCGTTCATTGAAATGTAAATTGAATCTTACTTAATGAATCACAAACATGCAACAATTTTAACAAGGAAAATAATCAGAATGGAATGTGGAGCCCTGTGGGCAAATGGAAAAGATCGCAGTCAATTTTTTATCGCTAAATAACGAAGCAACAAATCGAAACAAGAGACTAGCGCAGAGCTGCAAAAAAAAAAGATGTTGGAACGCCAAGAAATAAAAGAAATGTAATTATTTCGAAAGCCCAGAGCTTATGTGTTTACCATGTAGGTACGATTTTTACGTTTGCCAAAATCATCGAATTCGCCCTGTTTACTTTTTTATACCTGGCGCGCATGAAAACCTAACAAAGTTCCTCTGTTTACTCTGCTCCTAATTGACAATCAATTTACTGTGAATGTTTTCTTTTCCATTGCTCAAGTGAATCCCACGCATTTTGTAACAATTTTTTTTTTGCTGGTAAATTTTTAGTTTGCAAATTGCTTGTTTTTCTTTTTTTTTTGTTTTGTTTTTTTGTTTGTTTAATTTGGGTGCTTTTTTACATTTATACTTAATACCAAAATTTCACTAGCTTTTTGATGATTAATTTTACATTTTTGAACGGTTTAGTTAGCTTTATTATTATTTTTTTTTTTAATTAAATTCTATTAAATGTATTTTGAAGTCATTGAAGTGAAGGCGCCGGACTCATATGACTTTTATCAATGTTTAAGAAAAAGAGATCTCGAGAAAATTAAAATTTAAGCAAAAATTATATTTTTATCCTGTGTTAGGATGTGAAGGCGCCGGATAAAGTAATTTAAATGTTGCCATTTTTTATTGCAAATGTTTAATTTTACTTTTTATTTGCTATTAAAAATATAATTAATAATACTATTAATAATAATATTAATTGCAACAAGTACAAAAAAATATTATTATTATTATTAATATTATTAATTATATTTTTTTATTTGCTACAAAAAATATAATTAATAATATTATTATTATTGCTTAAAACATATTTTTGCTTTTAATTTTGATCCTTTTCATACATTTAAACTTCATGTTGCAATTTAATTTGCTTTTTTATCTTTTTTTATTATTCGAACAGAAAATTAGCTTCGATATATTGGGCAAAGGGCACAAAATAGGGACGAAAAAAATATTTTATTTTGGGGTATAAAGTGTTTTATATACCCGTCAGTATGTCGTGTGTACAGTTTTTTTTTTTTCGGTGGCTGTCGAAAGAAATAAAAAAGTTTATGACGTTATAAAAATCCTTTTCTCCATGTTAATAGGGTTTTATTTATTCCAAAATTATTTTTTACACTTTTTTTTTTCATTTGCAAAAATTTTACTTACATTTCACTTTTTATTTGCTCATTTCTTAATACATATTAAAAAAATATTATAAAAAGTAAATAGAAGAGTTACAAAATGAAGAAACATAAAAGTACCTAATTTCACATGAAAATCTTTAATTCCTTGACTTAAATTTGCATTCAATTAGAAATTATCGCTGGCACAGTGTTATCGGCGAGTGTAATTCGAACGGTGAAATCATTAACCTCGCTCGGTGGGCATTCTCATTTGTGTGACCAATTCAGCCGTTTCAATATTGCAAGTGTGCCATCATAAAAGTGCAATAAATAAAACGGACATCAATTAATAATGATCGCATCCGGTTTCCATGTCGTATGTACTATACTATGTCGACCCGCACATCGATCGAATGTTAAACGCAATCACCGATACAATAGTACACTGCGACTTCGAGCCATCAATATTATACACGAACCATTATGTTATATCAAATTTATTCCGGTTCTGATCTGGTCGTAAACGTTTCAACCACTCCATATACAGATTATGGCCATTTAATTGACTTTTTTTTTTGATAAGTTCCTTTTTCACGTAGTGTTTTTTTTTTAATAATTTTCATTACTTTTTTTTTTTTTAATGAAATGATAAACAAAATTTATTATCAAAGTTTAATTAAATTTTGATTTGTGGAATATTTGAATATGAAATCGGAAAATAAAAATAAGGACCATTATAATGGCAATTTGAACATAATACTAAATATTGATTACAACTTTCTCGATTATTAACCCTTTAATAACAAAGCCACTTTACCTTATCCATCATTATGATGTAAACCTAACTGTAGCAAAGTTGTTAACATTTATGATGGCCTCACACATCAGTTTGTAATCTGTAGGGAAATTTAGACATTACGTCATTTTTTATTTCAATGGTTTTAAATAAAAAGAATTAATATTTGAAATTGAAACTGATTAAATTAATATTTCAAGATTAAAACAGATTATATTACTAATTTACTAAATGTTGAAAAGAAAACTAAATTTCCCAGTTTAAAATTGATTTTATTTTATTTAGGTTTTTAGAAATGTTAAAATTTTGAGGGTTCAAATTTGCTCAAGTGTAAAAGAGGTCGAGGGATTTCAGCGCCCCATCGGCATAATTAAGTTTTGCATCGATATTCCGTGTGCGCAAAAGTTGAGGGTGCAAAATCAACAAAGGCGTTATCAACCTGTACATAATGTACAAAAGATAACACTTCAAAGCAGAAACTTCTTGATTTAGCCCTTTGTTATCAACAATAACAATAATACCGTCTAGACATAAATAACAGAATGTGTAAATTGATGGCAACTATTTCGACGTATGTGTGCATTTAACGCGCGTACTACGTGTTAGCAGTTTGTCTCTGTGTGTGCGCCTTTAAGTGTGCGGATTGTCAAAGTTTGAACGGCAGTAGCGAGTTGTCGAGTGAAGAGCAAAGTTGCGAACAAACCGAATCTGCGAGACCAGAAAGTAATAACAAATGATCGTAATCGCAAACTTATTATATTACACGAAGAAAGAGAAAATATTACGTCCAACTAAATAACGCTTCATTATTTTTACAATGTTTTAGATATACATAGGATATATTGTGTGTGTTTGTGTATCTTGGTAGTTGGTGAAACAATAAAAGTTGTGCTATACCGCAAAGTTTTTCCGAACGGCCGCAAAACCGAAATAACGATTCTAATAATACTGGCTCTTTTATGCTTTTCTATACGTAGCGCCGCACCATTGGCAAACTCTCGTTAATTAAATAACATTGTACGCGGCACTTAACTTGCACTTGCAGAACAAATCTACAACAAAACGCGCACGCTTTTTGTTTTAAATGAAGTTTTGCATTTTGAAACTAACGTAAATGCCATTCCCCAAGGATCTCTTAATTTCAGATAATGCCAGCAGTGTTGCTGTTTATTACTGCTAAGGGTGGAAACTAAATTTTAAACTTTTATTTGTTTCTATATGCAATTATAGTGTATTTTTGTTTACTTTTTGAAACTTTGTTTTTTAATTTTAACTCAACCTTAACAAATTAAGCAATTTAATTTCTCAATTATTAAATTTAAAATGTTTTTATATATTTAGATTGAGCTTTAAATATTTTGATTGATTTTTTTTTTCGTTTTAAATTATCATTTGAAAAATATAAACATATGATATTTAAAAAAAAAATATATCAATAATTTAATGTTAGTGTTACGTGACAAACCCATAATTTGTTTCATATTAAGTAGAAATAAATATTTCTTTTCTAAAAATTATAATTCCATTCAATTGATGTTTATAATAATTCAAAAATATTATATTATTTATAATTATATTGTTGTAGAACAAATCTATAAAATTTTGTGATGTTAAAGCGCCGCTCAATATGAAATAAATCAAAACTTTTCTTTAATTTTAAGTTATGGATGTGAAGGCGCCGGCGAACCACAACTTTATTGTACATATTTTATGCACCAATAAATATTAATTTTATTTCTAGAAGATATGAATTGAATTCATTTTTTTAAATAAAAAAAGAACATTTAAAGATTTTACAAATTAGAAATATATTTTTATTAAATGAAAATCTAAACAATTTGGATGTGAAGGCGCTGGGTCAATAGGAATTCAATGATTTTTTAAATTCATAAATTAATTAATTAAAAATTCATTTAATTCATTGAATAGAAATTCAATGATTTTTTTAAACTCATAAATAAATTAATTAAATAAAAATTCCTTTAATTGAAATTAACCCAGCGCCTTCACATCCAAATTGTATAAATTTTAATAAAAAAAAAAACCATTTATCGAGAAAATCATTAAATTTATGTTACAATAATTATCTCCTGTTTTAAATTATAAATAATAATGCTTTATTTTCTTTTAAATTTTTTCAATATAACAAAAAAATAAAAATTTATTTTTAGTTATAATAATAAAATGAAGCAGGTTTATTTGGATTTATAGATGGTAGTAAAACTGTCTATATTAATAAACAAAATATATGCATCAATAAGTTCATGTTTAATCTCTGCAGATGATGTTCGTAAGTATAGTTGTATATCTCATGTTGATCATGAAGTCTGAGCATGTTATACGATCATGCAAGCCAAACTTTGTAATAAGTAGCGGTGAAATTTAATATCATTGCTTAGTTTCTAGTACATTATATGTTATATTCGTGTGCTATATGCTATATGCTACATTAAATTACACCCTTCCGAATTTATCTCTTGCTTTACCCTCTGCAGGCCCTCCTTATAAATAACATAATAATCTACTTTAATATTATTGACCATATTTTTTTCTTTTACGCGCATCAGATTGAAATATAGTGCAATTACGAAGAATATTATTACATTTTTTCTTCTACATTTACAACAAAGAAAAAAATTGTTACCAAAATCCGTTTTATTATTAAAGAAAAATAATGAATTTTTATTATTAAATAAAAAAAATATTTTGCAAGGAAAATATATAAATATACTATAATATCTAGCTAGAGGTAGGAAAATTTAAAATGCAAAACTTTTAATGAATTCAGTTTTCCACCGACTACTTCCAATAATAGCGATTTCCCATTTTATATATTTTACCTAATAACTAAAACACTAAAGTACCCCGAATTGATAAGAATGCGCTATGGGAGAATAGCCTTAAGGCTTGATTTATCTTGCACACCAGTTTGCAATCTTTGGAACGGAAGTGATTGAATTACGGGGTCCGGATAACTATTCAAGTAACCTCCTGGCTCCTGGCATTCAGCTCCTTACCAAAATTAAAGTAAATTGCGCCGAACTCACAATAGCTCGACAAGTTTCACCCTTTTTTTTTACCTTCATAAACCCTCAACAGATAAAAAATTACCAAATCTAATTTAACAACCAAAGCAAAAAAAAAAGGGAAGCAACCTTTTTTCGAAAGGAGTAACTAAGTCATCTAATGAAGACACGAAGTGATTAAAAATAATGATTGATTATTTTAATTGCACCCGAGCTGGCTTTTTATTTGCCGAGATCGACATGATTGATGTTTTGGGATTCGGGAAAAATTACTTATGCTTCGGTGGTGCGGCGCGAAATTTGCTTCTGGAATTTACCGTTCGATGCAAGTTTTTATATCCGCCAATTAAGATAACACACTTTGAGAAGTTTGCACGTAGATTTTCCGTTCGAGATAAGCGGAAAGATGAGAGTCATTTGACAGTGACGCCACTTTAATATAATATAAAGACTTACGCAACAAAATTGGCATGATGAACGGAAGAGTTCTCCTGATGATGGAGAGATACAGTCAGTTGTGACGGGGAAAAAATATAGAAAACGGTTGCATGTGCTGCGGTGTACAAGAAGTGCGAGAAGAAACGTAAAATAGCCCAACCACTCGATGGGCACGATATCGAAAGCTCGTTATAAGCAAATCGATATCATTATAACATGCCGGAGTCGTTTTCTTCGCTTCTCTTTTCTTCATCTTTAAAAAATTCGCAAGGATTTTTTTTTGCTTTTTGCTTTTTGATTGCAGCTTTTATTTAACTCTATACTGTATCTTTAATTATTTTAACAAATATTTATTTTTTGGCAATCAATATTTCTAATTTACTTTTTCATTTATAAAATCACTACTTTAATTATTAAGCCAAGTATCTTGATAGTTCCAGCTATTTTTCAAAATTTGAAATATTAAATTTGAAGTATTAAATAGATATTTACTGAGTAAAAATATTATTTTATTTCATTGAAATCATATAAAGTCAGATATATTTAAAGAGAGCTATAAATAATCCTTCAAAGAACCGCAATTTTGTTACCCTTGTTATATAATATAAATATAAATAATGATAATATTATATAAATAGTATATCAGGGGTTGTTAGCTAGTTTTCATTAAACTTCATTTTAAGTTTGCTAATTAACATCGAATTAAGTATTAATATAAAGTTCCTTAATGGAATTTTGAATTTAACTTTATGTGAAGCGGCTCCCAGCCAGATTTTAACTGAATTTAAAGTATAAATTAATAAATATTTAATTCTCAACATGAACATTTATATTTTGTGATAAAAATACTATTTTTGCGATTTTCTAAATGTGAAAGCGCCGGTCCCACAAGCATAAGCATGCAATTAATTTGTTTTTCAAATTATTTCTAAATTTTAACTTTTTTTTTAACAATTTTATAATCAAAAAACTAATAAAATAATTTTCTTAATAAAATTATTAAATTATTGTAACTGTAGATTTTATTAAGTTTACAAACTGAATCCAGAAACTATAATCTTTTGCAAATTACGTAATAACAGTGCGGGTTTGATTCAATTGGGATCTGCAGCGAGATTGAAAAGCACATCACGCCCGTTGTGCAGCTATCAATCAAATGGTGCAAAGGAAGCGTCTTGTTTACGAAATTATGAAAATCGCTGCAGCTGCTTTAAACCGATAGCTTTCCTGCCGATGCTTCCGCTTGGGCTTCAGCAGCTTTAGCTACAGTTACAATTATTATTATTATTATTACGCGAGTGGAAATTACACTAACAGACCTTTAGATGCGTTTAAATGCTTTGCATTCAGTACTTCGGCAATGTATTCAAACGATACAGAGCAAGTGAATAGCATTGCATGTATTTGGATTTATAGAGAAGAGTGAAGAGAAAGGGTTGCTTCGTTGGTTGGCAGGCGCGTCAACGATGGAACATGTGCGATATTTGGGGGACTGTCTGTCGCACTAGCTGTATGTTACTAACTACAAGCTGCAGGATCCGCACGCTGCGAAACTCGTATACGCGCGACAACGCAATATCATCACCCCTTTTGTTTCAATTTAATTGTCTTGAGGTATGTGACAATCTGATGAGTAGTTGATTACAGCGCCAAGTGAGAGGAAATTGTTTCGATAGTGATAAACAAACGAGGCATTCTGCTCATCTGAGTCCTGAGTGCTCCCTTGGTTTGTATATTCTTCGTGTGTGTGTGTGTGTTTTGTTAAATAGTTTTGATTAATTAATTTTAATTGGTATTATCCTATCCTATATTGTCCTTTTATATTTAACTTCACTTAATATGATTAGATTTACTAAACTTCGTAAATATTTTTTTAGTTGGCTTTTTGTTCTTACCAAATTATTTTATGGGTTTCAATTTAAAAAAACATTTAACTGGGATTTTAAATACTTAATTCAAAAAAAAAAAAATTAAATTAAGATGTTTGAGAACTAAATTTGATCTAATTAATTAATTAATTGATTTAATTTAAAAAAAATTAATGCCAATTAAAGATAATTTATTTAGCTTTAATATTCTGAAAGAATTATTGGAATCGTTTTATTAATTTAATTTTTATAAACAAATTAGTAAATTTCAGCTTCTTAGCGTCCGCTCCTTTAATGCATTTTCCAAACAGAAAATAATAAATAACCGTTAAACTTATAAAGATATTTCAATAAATTTAGTGAAATTTTAAAGATAATTAAATCAGTTATTAAACAAGATCAAAAACATATTTTTAATTTTTTTTCTTGAGTTAAATAAATAAAACTATATATTTTAACCCTTGGTACAAATTCATATAATTATTTAATCTAATATATTTTATATAATATTTAAAGACAATTTATTCAGTTAAAATTTACTGAAAAAAATATTAAAATCGGTCCAGTACTTTATTTTTTATAAATAATTATCTAAAAGCACTTTTTGCTTCAGTCTCTAGGAATTTTAGTAGGTAAACTAGTTATCTTAGTTGGCGGGGTCTGCTTGAGCAGCCATTTTTGTTCAATGGCCGCTGATTTGTAACCAATTTGTACCAATTAGTGTTAACAATACAACTGGACATGGTGATGACAGGTCGTTTTGTAAGTAATTAGCACGCAATTAGTAAACGTTTAAATATACAGTGCGCTCTAAAAGATTTAAAAAAACTGCACCTATTTAACGGCTGCACCGATTTTCTCCGAATCTTCACCATTCGTTTATAGTCCCCTAACCTTAGTTAAATAAAGCAACGTTATTTATTGTTAGTGCCATTTTGGACTGCTGGGAGCTGTCAAACTTTGCATTTCTATGCTTACAACGCACTGTATGTATAAATTAAAGAAAATTTTGTAAATGGCTTAAAATTGACCGATTTTCACGCGGAAAAAAGCTACTTATAGTGAAATTTCACGAGGAATCCATTTTAAGTGTTAAAATCTTAAAATTTTTTTTTTTTTTTTTAAATATTTATTTAAAGATTTTTATCATTTTATTTGAATAATTGATTTTTTAACTTTTTAAAATTATTTTTTCAAATAAAATTAAACGTACCTAATAATTAATATTTTATCAGTTTGAACTAAAATGGTTATTGTGAATAAATACAGATGATCTATTTATTTTATTTTTTATTTTTCTCAGAATATTCTTTATATAAATTTTAAATTCAATTTTTGATATAATCAAATTTAGATATAAAAAAATCAAATTTCTAATTAGAAAACGAATTTATTTCCAAAATTCAATTGGCAATAAATGTTCTAAGATAAATGTGCGATGTTTCAAATGTTTTGAATATGCTCTTCGGACATGTGCAGCAGGCTATTAAATTAATTAAATTTTGCTCCTCAGTTTAATAAGCAAATATATTAAGCGGTTACAACAATTGTGTGCACTATTTGGTGCATTAAGTATTACCACCACTAATGAAAATATACATTCGCAAACATGACCATGTTTTAACGTATCATATCATGTTATAAACCTGGAATATAAAGCCAGTAGCGAACTGCTTAATATAGAGGAAAATGCACATGACGTCTATCCCTTAATAGTCTTTCCGCATAATTAATGGCACAGCCAATATTATTAAACTTATTCAGATATTCAGTTTTCCCTGTTCTCCCAGCAAACGGTATTACAAATAATATCATTGTCTTCAATTCGTAACATAAATTAATGCTATAATTACAAATACATAATACTTTATTATTAATTTGGAACTTTTATATTATTAAAATTATTATCCGAGGGAAACACCAATGAAAAACAAAATTTTGCGCACACAGCGAAATCGTAAGGACTTTCCCCGCAAAGAAACAAACTTTTAATTGCCAGGCAATCAAATAAAATAACATAAAAGATGAATAAAGATGAATAAAAGTGCTGCGAGATCCAAAAAGGCGCAGTTTCCGCTCTACAGAAGGAAGTTGGTTAATTTCATAAATCCCGCGAACGGTTATTTAATTCATTAACAATATTTGAAGTAATTAAGTTGTTTTGCCGGCGATGGAAAGCACGAAGTCGCTGTTAAAGTTATTCAAAGTTTCATTCGGGAGGCGCAAATTGAATTATAATTGCATCGTCGTGATCTGCCCATGTATGATGTATGTTATGTCAAGTCGCAAAGTAAGTGTCTGTTTATGAAAGCCCTCCGCACAATACTCTTATGATGAAGCCGAACAGAAGGCGCTCATTAGCTATACATTTATGAAAATTCCGTCTCACTTACGGCGCTCCGAAGTCCGGGCTTCGGGGGCGCTCTCCCGAAAATTGATGTATTATGCATTTCTTGTATGGTTTTGCTTGTAATGCGACTGTTTGTAACACGAGCGAAATTTATGCGATTTGTCAAAGAGGCTACCAACGCCGACCAAACGCAATGAAGAAAAGGTCCGCAGGTCTTCTAAACCATCGAGGGAAGTTCGGCGCTTGCTGTTTATGCGGTGCGTGGGCTTATTAAAATTTCCTCTCTTTTAATTAAAAGTTGGGCCAACTTTCGAAACTTCACTCTCTGTAAATCACCGCAAGCGATTATAGTATTAATTTCAAAGTACAGTAATTTTAAATCGGGCGAAATTAATCTCCTATAAAGTAAATTGATTGTGGTTTTTGCTTGCTGGTTTTAAGCTTTAGTTCATCATCGTCGCGGTCACTAATGACTATTTGTTTAATAATAGCGGTGCAGTTAATTGAAAAAAGGTAATTAGTTGTATTTTATAGGGGCGATTGATATGTTGCAAAATTGTGTAATTAAATGGGGTTTTAATTAACAGATTCGATTTTAATACTCTGCAAATAGTATATTTAATTGCTTTCGAAATATATTACATTGGTAATTTCGTGATGATTTTGCATATTAATTTTCGATAATTATTTTTTGTAATGTGGTCACTTTAAAATTGAATTTTATTAAACAATCAATACATTTTTTAAATTTAATATTTATTATTTTCACATATAAAAAAAACAGAGCAATTTATTTGAATTTTAATGAACAATCAATTTTTTTTTAATTTTCATAAACTATTATCAAATATTACTAATTATAAATTTTTTGTAGCATTTTATAATTTTTTTTATGCTTGAAAAAAGCAAAACAGAGTTTTTTTTGGCATTTTATAAAGCAATCAGTTGATTTTTTAAATTGTCATTTACTATTTTATCAAATATTATCAATTTTTTTTTTAGCCTTTTTATAATTTTTTTTGTTGCAAGGAAAAAACAAAATTGATTATTATTCTGGCATGTCATTAAATAACCAGTACATTTTTTAAATTGCCATAAACTATTATCAAATATTACCAATTATAATTTTTTGGAGCATTTTTAAAATATTTTTTAAGAAATAATTTTTTTTGGAAGAAAACAACAGATAATTTTATTTGAATTTTATTGAACAATCAATAAATTTTTTAAATTATTCTATATTATTAACAAATATCACGATT
This sequence comes from Holobus sp. GC000080, assembly GCA_030556065.1. Classification (NCBI taxonomy): domain Eukaryota; kingdom Metazoa; phylum Arthropoda; class Insecta; order Coleoptera; family Staphylinidae; genus Holobus; species Holobus sp. GC000080. The sequence goes on from JASKGO010002242.1 coordinate 11,335, forward strand.
TTTTGTAACTTTTTTAAAATAATTTACTTACTCTAAAAATAAAAATAAAGTAAAAATAGAGCAATTATTTTACATCAAGTGAAACTTCAAAAGTAAAGCAAGTTTTTGCGGATTTAAAAATAAGCTGCTCTTAATTTATTAAAAAAGTAAAAAAAGTCACACAATAAGAATATTTGATAAACTGCGACTCGGAGCGGATTTTTACGATGCCATTTAAGAACAGCAGCCTTGCATTATAATACAAGGTTCGACTTAATTATCTTAATGAAGTGGCGCCTTTTGTAATATCTGCTAATTGTTCAGAGTCCTTCGCATATTTTATTATATCTATATGCATGCTAATAATAATAATCTACGCAGATATAGCTATAGCATATTTTAACAAAAGTGGAACGAGCAGCAGCAGCAGCAGCACAGCAGTAGCGCAAAGCAAAGCACAGCAGCAGAGCAGAAAAGCGTCGAGAAGAGATAATGCGAAACGCGCCCTTTTTATTCCTCTCTGTCTTTTGTATCGTCCGTCAGCTGAATGTTCGGATGTATTGTCAACTTTTATTATCGCCATCATAATATTATGATTATCATTGTGAAAAGTCGGTATTTAATGGCGGCTCCAGCTAATTTATGGCTTTAGGGACCGGCTCCCCGCGGGGGCAGTGAAAAGGCTCTTTCACGCAACGATGTCGATCGCCAGCAATTATTCCTATTTATATTAAAATAATAAAAACGCAATACATCATAAAGTAAAAACTTAAAATACTAAGTTTTAAATTGTAAAATTTGACATTATAAAGTTTTAGAAATGAGGAGATGAAAAAATTCGAGGGTGAAAAATGTACATTTTGTATTTCCCTAAAGTACTAAATAATTCCTAAATGCGAATTTTCCACTTTTACCACCGGAAAAACTAGTTTTTAAGTGTATAGCACTTCGTTGTGCATATAGTTCGAAAAAACTTTCAGCAAATTTAGCCGCATTGTGAACATTACAAACCATACCACAAAACTGAAGTAAAAAAAAAAAACAATCTCCAAAGTTTTTCATATATTTTTCAGCGCAGGAATTAATTTTAACTGATAAACAGCAATAAACTTTTCATTTTTTTTTACGCAAAAATTTTAAACTCTATTTTTTAACAGCCTAGGCACTCTTGTCAACAGCAATTCATTACAAGTGTGCACTTAGTTAGGGGAAATCCCACAAGGATGAAAGCGGCAAATGAAAATTGTTAATCGTATAACGTCCGTGGGCCGTTTGATATGTATTTTTAGCATTTCATAGCTAAAATTATGGCGTATGTGAGTTTTTTTTTTGTTGTTTTTTTTTATGCCGCTCTGGTCAGCGTATTATTTCGTATTCCGTTGATTTTTCCGCTACGGAGGCCGTTCGCAGGGGTTGTTAGCAGTGATCAAATTGAACGCCGTCAAAAAGGCTAGCAATTAAAGGGATATATGCGCGCTAGAAAAAAAAAGGATAACACAAACGTCAAACAAGACGAACGAGGAGATCGAGTAAATAACGAAAAAATAATAATAAATGAAAGCATTAACAAAGCGAAAGCCGACTGTTGTAATAATAATAATAACTGTTTCATTTTCGTTACAGTTTTCGTCCTTTAATCCTGCAAGGACTGCTCCATTGACGTATGCTTGTAATTTAATCATTTTTTCATTTTGCCATTTTATGATCTTTTTTTTTGCGTTACATTTTTTTTTCTTTTTTTGCTTAATGTAAAAAATATATACGTTGCTTTTAAAAGTATTCAAAGTAACAAAAAATTAATGGCACCAAAAGTAATAATTTGTAAAATAGAAATGAAATTTACATGATACTAAAAGGTTTTTTTTTATTTTAAAAATTTTATTAAAAATGTTTTATAAAATAAAAATTTTAAAATTGAAAATTTCCTTCTTCGAGCTCTTAAAATTATTTAATTAGAATTTTAAGAGCTTAAGAAAGAAAATTTACCAACAAATTTTAAATTTTTTAATTTATTAATTACGTTTTAATTTTTAAAATTTTTTGAATTAAAATTATCTGCATAACTTAATAAACTCAGTTAATAACTTTGAAAAGCAATAAAAAGTGTTTAAGCATTATACTGCACGCGAATAACGAACATTGTACCATTAGAAAATAGTTGAACAATTAATGAGCAGTCTATTTACGGCGTCTTAAATCCTTTTAGTTGCTTCAGAGACGCCTAAATTAATTATCCTCGCGGAGTAATCTACTTAGTTATCATTTACAACTGCAATGAACATCATTCGCCATTGAAACTGTTATTACAAAATGAAGTCTTTCAAAATAAATTTAAAATAAATCTTAAAGTTGGCATTTCCAACCGCTCCACTAAAACTTGGTCTTTATCCTGATTCCTTTTAATGTTTCAGCAGTTTCTACCTTTTATTTTTCTCATTAAAAAAAAAATAGAAAAGAAAAGAAAAACATTCAGAAAAAAGAATTTCCGTTGCATATTTGCACACTGGTTTCCTGCTTCCTTTGTTGTGCATTCCTCTCTCTAGCGAATTTAAAAGTGAAACGAATGCATTTTCACAACGTTTGATGGTAATGTTGATTCCGTGTTGAGATTCCGTTGTCACATTCGACGCCCCCGTTTGTATGCAGCTGTTATGTGCTCTTCTTATCTCTGTATGGTGCCTATTTGCAAAGGTGCGTTTGACGAGCAGACTGCCAGCGCAAACAAAAACCATACACGCAAAATATTGCACATTGCACCGGAAACAACATCCGCATTGACGCGAAAAAAAATGAGATCATATATTGATGCTGTCCAGAGGCATAACTGGAATCATTTAGAAATGATGAATGCTGAGTTTGTGATGTTTCTCATTTGTCATTTTTTGTGCATTTTAATTTGTAACAATTTTTTACTTCATTTTTGTTTTCGTTTCTCTTTGTGTTCTGTCTTTGTGGTAAATAATGATGTTTCGATTACCAACAGTAATTTATCATAATTATATCAATTTGTTTGTTTTGTTAAGGGTACACTTGTGAACTGTTCTACTTTAATGTGACTGTTTACAGTTACAGATAAAATTGTTTGTTTTATTTATATTGGCTTTTTTTTTATTTGCTCTAATACAGTGTTCTAACAAAGTAACATTATTTAATCAAGTATTTTATTAAAAGTTGAAATTTATAAAAAAAAAAAAAAAAAATTTTGAGTGAGTGAAAAAAATTAAATAAATAGAACTACGAAGAAAATATTGAAAGACAGTCATTGCTCCTTGAGGACTTAAGGGCA
>JASKGO010002247.1:0-12195 GCA_030556065.1 Holobus sp. GC000080
GGAGGACGTGTACGGTTTGCGTCAGTTGCAGCATCAACGGTAGTGAGCAGCAGGATCTGGAGATAGATCCCTTTGAAGTCCGTTCCGTTCTTTCGCTCCGGGCGTTTATCCACGTGCCACTCCGTGCTGTTCCGTGCACATTCTCCTCTTCCAACTAAAGGCAACTCACAAATCTTTCAATCGATTGTGTCGACGTTTTTTACGATAAATGTTTCACTAAAAAGTATAGTTAATTTAATATTCCAACAGTACCAATAGTTCACTTGCGAATTGCCATTGCTGCCCTATTACGAAATTCTTTATGTTAGCCATAATTTATAACTTAGTCAAAATGCAAATTGATTAGTAAAATGTAATATTTGTTCCGTTTGCGTGGGCTTTCGTAATGCTTTTATATTTGTTTCGCAAAATTATACACTTGTTGATTATTATCTATTGATTTGTTTTTATAGGTTATCGGAAATTCTTTTAAATACTGGATGTTCCAAAGGATTTGGCACATCAAAACTTAACTAGTAAAATTTTATGGATTAGAATTTTTGGCAAATCTGTGTTTATTCATCTAAAAATTTCGGATACAGATTTCAAGTTTTTTTATATTTTATTTTAAAGACAATGATATCTTATTGTTAATAATACAATTGTTATTTTTAATAACAAACAAATTTTAATATATATTATTTCTTATTGATCTAAATGGTTTTTTCTACTTCATTATTAGATTTTCAGTTTTATTAAATACACACAGAAAAAATAAAATGTTGTTTTAAACTTGTAAACTGTATTTAAATTTTGAAAAGCAAGAAAACGCATATAATTTACGTTATAAAATTCTAGTATTTTAATATTATATTTTTTTTATATGATATAAAAAATTGTTAGGTTCTCTACTCTATAAAGTTTAAGAAGCCATGATATATGATAATAAAACTTATGATAATGGATTAAAAATAAAAGATCCGACTTGGAACTTTTTAAATTAATTAGAATTGAACTAAAATCGAAAATAATTCTTTTGATATTTGTCAGTAGTTTTTTGTTTGTTTGTAATTATTGGTATCCGAAAGATTTTTTGAATAGTGCTTATGTGCATTATTAGATATTTAAAAAGCACGACAAGCACAGAGCTCTATGACAAACAATACCAAGTTAGGGATGTTATCAATGAATGCAAACGATGTACGGAACCGATAACATTGCCGTGACATTTGCAAGTGCTTTGTCCATATGGAGTACCACCGTACAAGTAACTCATTATGTATGTAATGCACCTCTATTGCACATCCATTATTACGTCGATGCCAGAGGAGTAAAAGAGAGCCAGCGAGAGATAAGGACAGAGAGAGACTGGGTACTGGGTATTATTAGCGAGCGGCGTGTGTTTATCTTATCTGATCATAGCCGTTGTGCACCCCTTCGTTCCCATCATGCGCGTCCCTCTCCCTCTGCCGCCGCGCCGCCTTCACCGCCCGCTCGCACCCCTCCCGCAGAGCTCGCCCATCCAGATTAGCCAAACTAATATCGGCTATTTAAACGAGTGTAATTACGGATAATCCCATGTCCGCGCCTTGCGATGTCCCATATGTCGTCCAACCGTTTTTTACGCAAGCCCCCCGTTACGTTGACAAAAAGGGATGATGATGCTAAGCTGGCGCACTTAAGCTTCCATTGTTGTCTCTATGGGGACCACTTTTGTTCTATTTAGCTTCGTATTTGTTTATCTAAATTCGATAGTTTTCGACAGATTGTTCCTTATACTTATTGCGACATGTTCGTGACGAGTATTTGGCATTATTAAAAACAATTCGCATTTCGTAGAACGCAGTGTAATTTATTAACGCATCGTTTGCATTCACGTTTGATTTCCATTTCCCCGAATGTAAGTATTTATTGTATAATTTAATGTGCAGACACATTTTGATTAAATTTAATAATTATTCATTGCATTTGGCAGTTAATTTAATGTGAAATGGGTTCGTTTACTGAATTACATATTTTGCCTCACAGAGCATCTAAATTGTTTTGTAATAATTATTATGTCATGTAAACTGTGTGTACATATATAATAATGTATTTGCTTCAGTTTTTAATATCATAACTAGTATTTTTATTAATTAAAAACCCGAAAACAAGAACATTGTGTGGATTTTATTAAAATATTTTGTTTGATTTTAACAAACGCAATGTTGAAAATTGAAATTAGAATTTTTTTTTTAAATTAATTACATTTCGAGTATATTTGCCATTATTGATTTCGATTCAGTTTTTTAAATAAATCTATAATAATTACATTTTACCAAATACTTTTCTACTCTACCTTAAATGTTATTCCTTTTTTAAATTTAAAATATATATTTTTTAAGTCTATAATTTGAAAGGAAAAACATAATTTATTACAAAAGCATATATTTAAATTATTAAAACAAAGAAATGGATTTTTAAATAAACAAACAAAAGGTTACAGTAGCAAATAAAGCGATTAATCGGCGAATTAAAAAAAAAAACGAGTATAAGAAGAAAGCAGAAGCATATTCTTTATTCTCAAAGGGAATTGTTAACTTTGGGAAATGGGCAACGTGGATTTACGATAAATAACAACGCGATGTGCATACTTTTATATTTATAAACTACTGTCTCTCTCGCTTGGTTTTAACTGCGTGTGTGTGTGTGTGTGGATTATTTATTATTAATTTATTCAAACGATCGTTTGTCGACTACAATCAATGAAAAATTCATATGTTCCTAGAAATAATGTACCAACCTTCTTATTCTTTCATTTTTTTCCTCCATACTATTTCCCATTACTCATATATGTAATTGTTTCATTCGCCTTCTCTGGTCTCTAATAAAATGTATTTCTTTATGCATTCAATTAATTATTAATAAATGTGCCATTTTTATTAATTGAATATTTCTTTTGTTGCAGGTGAGTTTTTCATGCCGGTTGTGGAGAATTGATACTTTCAAAGGTATTTATTGATGTGATGCATATGATCGCAAAAAAAAAAACTTATAACCGAATTTGTTTGAATAGAAGTAGGTTTAAAGGGTTGCCCTATTCCGCGCAACCCTTGGCAATTGCGCAAATTGATTTCGGGACTTACCACCTCTCTGGGGGTGAGCAAGAGCGTGGCTAGGGTCGAGTTAATAGCATGGGCTGGTGTATCATCCCCCATATGAATTATTATATCATAACCGGTACTTAATAACATAAAGCTTTCCTTATCGTACTAATCGATTCGCAATGGGGTTGGGGGCTATAAAGTCATATGTACAAGTGGTTCCTATTAATGCGGTTAATGTGTTGGTTATTATTATTCCAAAAGAGGGTTTACTGTTGTTGTTATTATAATGTCCATATCGGCAATGTTAGTTGTGTCTACATATTTGTTTACTTGCTACTTGTGCAATGCAGTTAAGCGATGAAAAAAGTCTTTTTTTATTGTTCTTGCATAGAAAATTGATTTTTATTACTTTATTTATTTGCAATTGTAAGAGGAAACAATATTTATAAAAAGTAAAACTTTGAGCCGTTTTTTTTTTTCATGAAAATTGAAATGTTGTCCTTTAAAAATAACGCTTAAATTATGCGATTAAAAGCAACATTTACCCGTAATTATCAAAAGTAGAGTTATTAATTCAAAGAATTATTAAAATGAATTTTATTTGTTTTATTAAAATTCATTTATCGGCGGCGTTTCTTTGTGTTGGCATTGTTTATTTGCTCGCGTATCGTATTTAGGGTTGGTGGAAAGGAGGAGACAAGTCCCAAATCTTTTTTAATAATTAGGTGCGGAACTCGTTAGGAATTGTCGGCTTCGCTCTCCGAATGTGGGTTTTAATAATTACGGCGGAAGCCGAGTTGGAGCAAGCCCGGAGCACTCTCGGCTGCCAGTGTCCTTCGTGGAAACAGGACTCGTTTAACGACAACCACGACGAAGACCGACTTATACTTTTCAACTAACTTTATACTCTCCGCGTACAATAGACGACGATGTCGTTAGTCGAAATCGATTGTTTGCTTTATGATAATTAAATCTTGAGGTCCTCTGTAAATTGTAAACATTTATGGTTTACGTTAATTTGCTTTTTAAAGATCTAACTAAGCCGTAAATAATGGTTTCGTTTTTATTTTTTAATGGACAGTGCGCTCAGTTTTTTTTTTTTCAAACTCGTATATTTTATTCAAGGTTGAAAGGGTTCGTAAGAATAAATAGCCGGGGTTATGATTTCATTGATACATTTATTATAACTCGTAATGTGCAAGCAGCGAAGCAAAATGCAAGTAAGGTAGAGACGTGTGCTTAAAAAGAGGGTTAATAAGGTGTGGTGGAAGGTAATTAACGCATTAGTGTGCTCCGCCTTCATTCTTCACGCACCTCTGCATGTCTGACCACCGAATCACTTTTATTTATCAACCACTTATCGTTCACTGCTCGTATAATACGAGGGTTGTAGGTTTAGTATACGATGATTTTTTTTTCTTTTTCATGAAAAAGCAAATTTGCGTAAATAATTTTCTGTTTATGAAACCTTTTTTATTCCATGATGATTGTAATATTGAAAACAATAGCCATACCCACATTTTAAACAAAATAATTTCCAAACTCAAACAAACACTTCTTTTACACTTCTTGTAAACTCTTTTACACTTTCGTGCATTACTCTTCAATTTGGACAACAAATATCTATGTTTAAAACAAATTGCCCTTTTCGAATATGTATAAATAGTAAACTGAAGAATATCATTGCAGTTGTGGGTTAAACTAAAAAAAAAAAATAAAAAAAATAATTTTACATTACTATCAAATCTGTAAATTCATAATTTAAAGCGTTCAAATTTCTGTCCAAATATAGTTGTTTGTTGGAAAATTCGTTCCGCACCCTCGTGAATTTATTAAATGCGATTTGAGTGTGGTAATTGCCGGTGGTAGCAGTGAAATAATAATAAATGACCATTCGTATCCAGTGTACGTGCAAGTGTAAACTCGATTAACTTCAACGCCACACCATTAAAGTGCACGCGATACCGAAAACTATCTCTCACCAATACAACGTTACAACAATATAGAACTCGATTTTCAGCCCCCGAACAAAGAATTCATTCACACGCATACACTTGCACATAAACAGCCAGGACAGAAACACAATTTTGATACAGATATCCATACATGTAAGCAGCATGCGTGCATATCGACAGAATAAGAGAGATAAATGCAACACAATTACACATTAATAGTAATTGTGGATGAGAGAAGGATGCTGGTATGAAGTAATGTTGTCTCACACAAAAATCAACATTATAATAATATCGTCTCACACGTACATATTATATGGTTCAATTTATAATGGCATCGTTTGCTGCTTGGGTGGCTCCTTCGCCGTCTCTCTTAGTCTCTCGTTACGACCACTGTAATTATCTTGTTGGCGGCTCTTCTTTATTTCCAACTGCTTCCACTATACACCGTAGACTGCTTCTTCTTCCAAGAAAGCCCGCATATATTTCATGCACATTAAATTCCATTGTTTCGTTCATATTTGACACCCTCATTTTGCAAGCAACCCTGACGTGTTTTGCGGTTTATTAAACGAAATATTTAATAGCTACTCTTTTTTTTTTTTAAATCATTTTCACAAGATCCTTACTAATTAACTAAAATAGAGCCATTTTTAACTTGGATGTTTTCAACAGTACAAATGCTAACTTTGTGCTGGGTCGATCGATCATTTTTCTTTCGGTTTTTAATTAAAAATTTCCGCGCGTAAAGTCTGCCAGCGAGGGGAAATTAATTAAACGCGTGAAACTAATTACCGAAAATCGATTCATGTCGGATGCGTATACAATGACGACGACGTCGACGGCGGAAGTGTTACACTTTCGTTACACTTTATCAACGCTGACAATAATTAAGGAGATTTATTTATATGTTTACAACTTAATCGTTTGGGCACATACGAGTATGGAGATTTATTAGTGTCTACTGTATATGTGTGCACAGTATGTGTAATATAAAAGGAAGGATAGCGGTTGTTTCGTCTGAACAATGTGCTTTTCGGACCATTAAAATCATAATTTTGATTGATCGTTTCGTAAGAATTGAGGAAATAATTAAAACAGCTGAATTACGCGCGCTCCTCCTCTCTGTACATTCATAAATAAGCTAATTAAAGCCAAGACTTTAATCTTTTACGCGACATTACATTATTAATGGGGCATTAAGAGCGTTTACTTAATTACTAAATTAATTTTCAGAAAAATCTATGCGTTTGTATAATTGCTCATTCATTCGCTATCGCTGATAATTTATATAATAATTTTAGTTATTTTGCACAATATGTGATTTTGTCAGTTGTTTTTTTACTTCCCTTAAACCAGGATTTAAAAAAAAAACAACAATTGGTTGGTATGCAGGGTGGATATTTAAAAAATCAATTTGATAATTGTCAAAAAAAATTTTGAGAACGGAATTTATTAACATTAATTTATTTTCTGAATTTTTACATTTTCTTTGTGTTTTATAACACAGTAGTGGGGAAATTAAGTCAATTGTGCGAACGAAACTATTTTTAGCATGTTAATAAAATTTAAAAAAATAGCAAAAGGAAATCGCCACCCTGTATGTATGTTCATTTATCCCGTTTAGTTTGAAAGTACGCAATTCACAAACAAATGTACGAAGAAGACACAGAGGGAACACATATAGAAAAGCAGATGTTGTTTTCTAATTAAAAAGAACTGCTATAGCCTGATGGTAGTTCGTTACTTTCTGCAAGTACAACCAACGAATGACGACGACGCGATTCACATTTACATTCGTGGACGAAGAAAAGGAGACGTATGTAAATGTTCGTTACGTGCTCACTAATTTCGCGAAAACAAAAAAAACGTACGCGTAAAATCGTCGAGCGCATGAATTAGAACAAAGGCTCGGCTCTAATTAGGAGTCCATTGTCGCTACTAAAAGGGCTCTATGCTATACATGTTACAAATAAAAGGGAAAAGCTCTATTCCACATACATAGAACTCTTACATCGTTCACTTTACATGCACATCGTACTTCGGCAAAAGCACATTTGGTTATTTATACACCTATTTGTAAATTCGTTTCCTTATTCCATATTTTTTGAAAGTGCACCCTCAAAGAACAATAAAATGTGCACAAAAACGATCGCAACTGGAAAAGTATTTCTTATTATTATACAACGAGACAATTTTAAAGAAGCAATCGAGTAGCCAGTTCCGGCCAGAAATGGGCGCAATTTAATTTTCGATACGAGTTTTTTGTTTAACGGCACCGGCCAATGCTAGAAAGTATCTAATAACAAGATTCCCACTTTGAAGTTATTTTAATCAGATCCGGGGTAATTACAATACACTCGACTGATTCGACTACAGCAGCTGTATATGTAGGGGATCGTTGGGTGGGAAACGAGGGATCGGGGCATTGGAAGGGAGGCGGCGGCGGCAGCGCTGGTCGTGGCGAACGATAGAGCGGTGCGGACGTCGGCGTGATGCCCTTCCGGTCGCCGGAGCTGATGAAATTCCGCGCGATCGCGTTCAACCCACCCCCCGAATAGTTACGACTCTCTGGAATTCAAATACAACCGGCCTCGATATGTTCCGAGGGTTCGCTTTCTAAGTGCTGCTGTTGCCTGCCTGCGTCTGTATATTGTGCCACATAGTGCGAATTGTTGTGATGCCCCTCGGAAAATGAATTTTCCCTTCTTGCTCTTTTTTATTCTCTCTGCAGGTTTGCGTTCTTTTTTGTTCATTCTTTGTCTTGCATAGTAAAAATGTTTTTCTTTTTGTTCAAAGCCACCAGTTTAATTTTTTTTATTTAGTTTGCCTTTGTTATATTGTTCATACGACTTATTTATTTATTTTTTATTCAAGTAACAGTAAAAGGCGAAATTAATAATATTAAAATTGACAAATTATTTCATACCAAACAGTCGTCTGTTTCTTTTAATTGAATGGGTCAATAATATTTACTAAACAAATAATTTTTAAGTGTACTTAAGCGTTGTGCAAACAGCGTCCTTTTGGGGTTGCTGCTCTCCAATTAATCTACTAAAAATGGTAACGATCCTGTTAGGTTCTCAAAATATTACATTATTTTATAAAACTTGTCTTATTTCGAATAGTAGTTATATAGTTTCGATGAATTTTGTTTTAATTATTTGTGTTTACCATGCTTTTACTCTATTGTTTTTTTTTTAATATATTTTAGTTCTTTTTGATATAATGGTATGCAATATTTTTTGTTGGCTTGGCAGTGTAAAAGGCTCGGTGTTTTTCAACGGTTTGGTAATTTAATATTTCGAGAGCTTTATGCAATTTAATAAAATTACGTTTTATCTTAATTGGTTTACGATTACCTAAATAATGCTTCGAAACAATATATTGTTTGTTTGTAGTTAAAAAATTTATAAAATATTTTATTATAAATTAAAGAAATTTAAGCGGGTTTCGATAATTCTTAAATGTAAAACGATTTTTTCGTCATTTACTTGATATTTATTTTCTAAACCTTACCAGCTCCAAACCGCTGTAATTTTTTCTTCTACCTCTAAGGGACTCAGTTTGTAGTTCGAAATGTTAACAAATAATCGGTTAGTACACTGTGCAGAAAAAGCTCTCAGAATTACGTTTGAACAAGCAACCAATAGGCAAATACATTATTAAAATCTTAAATAAACGATCGTTAAACACAACTAATTTAACAACCTTATAACTTTATAATGCAGATAAATAATTTACTTAGGCGACTACTACTGCTAAGTAGTAGATAACACGCTCTTTTCTTTGTCACCAAAAAGAGCGAGAGAGTAAAAAATAAGGAAAGCGAGTGAATGAATGAACGAAGGAAAGCGTCAGAGAAAAAGAGGAGAAAAGTCACCAACTAATAAAATTTCCGCGGATGTCGACGACGTCGCTAGATTGTGTTATGTTATTTATAAAGCCTTTGAAGAAAATCTTGTGAAGTCGTCTGCTCACCTGACGAAACACGCACACACCCTTCTCGTGCATCGAGACCCTCTTCTTAGTATTGCCATCACTTCTTAATAAATGCACACCTAATCACGCTCTATTTATTTGCTTTCAAATTCAACATTTTCATCGGCAAATTTAGCACATTCGTCCCTTTTTTCTCTTTGAATTGGCAGCAGCAGCAGAATCAGCACCCCTAAAATGCTTGCTTGAATAGAGAGAAAACGAAAGCACGGAACAAGAGAATGGAAAACATCGTAATGACGAAATGTAAGTACGATGGGCTGATTCGGCCGGCGGTGGATGTCGTTAGTGGTAGTGAATAATGCATTATTTCGGGGCACATTATATGCAAAGATGGAATGACTAAATGAGCATTGAGATGTTGTAATGGCGTTCGCCTCACTCTGCATGTTAGAATATACGGAGTAGATGTATATATGCACTCATCCCCGGGCCGATCTGATTTTGAGGGCGGCATCCTTTGATCTCGCCGCCCTTATCGTCCGCCGCGACCCTATTTTCAGCGGGCGTCCCTCTCTCTCTCACCACCGCCGCCTCCAGCAGGAGCAAAAGCAGCAGCAGCAGCAGCAGTAACGCGTCTTTCTATTTTGCAAGTGACTCATCAATTTACTAGTTCAATCGCAACACACTCACGTGCTCCATTTTAATTTCAATCTGCTTCGTTCCATTAAAAACAATGTCGAAAATCCAGCCCCCCTCTTCTCACTCTCATTCGATTCGCCCTCTTGCGAATGCGTTGGGGACCCTTTTCTCCCTGCAGTGTTGTTTGCCGATTCTTTTCTTTCTCTTCAATGCAGTCGCGAAGAAATCGGGTCTTGCGGGACTTGAGGCCTCAAGTCAGGTTTCCGGATTTGTTTGCAAGGAAGCGAAATCCTACTTGGATCAAGTGTCCAGCCCATTATCCTGATTGCTCGCCATTTCCTAATCCATTTACGTTTTTTTTTCCTCAGCATTTTTTTTCGGTGTTTTTTTTTTACTGTAAAATGTCCTAGGTTATTAGTTTTTGGAGTTTCGTATTCTATCCGAAATTTATTCTTCGGGATAATCGGGATGTTACTCTGCGCCAAAGCTAATTAGTTCTTCAGCCCCATTCTTACGGCAAAGGAAATTAAAGTATAAATTCGTTATGTTATGGTATTACTCGTTAATAGAAGGGAATCGTTTCGGCTTTTACGTTTATCAGCATAACTCAGGTTTAATACAAGTTGTTGTCTTCTTTAATAAAAATTACAAAAGATGGTTTTTGTATACATACAGAAAACTGTTTAATTATGAAATATTCGGAATTTCCTGTTCTCAATATGATTGTTTATAAAGGTTAAAGACATTTCTTATTTTAAACTTCAGTGATTTTTTTTTATATTAACAATGATGTTTTTAATAATAATTACTTGTTATCGTTTAAAATAAAATTTTAATTACAAATACATCTAGAAATGTTCATTCGAGAGGATAGACGCAATTCTTGTAATTTATAAAAAATATCGAGTTATTTCAGCAAAGAGAGGTCCTCCCCCATAGCAAAAGACGTTGTTCTCTTTTCGCGAGGGGAACATTCATTAAGCTCCGGCCATTTGCATGTAATCATCCCTCGCAGAAGCAATACGCTTTAGCTCTGAAATGCAAATTTGCTCGCAGCTGAAGCTCACCAGCAGAAAGAAAAAAAAAACTCATCCACACCTAAATTCTTCTTCATCTGAACAATTCATATAATACATATGTATATGCAACGTGCACATAATATAACAGCAATAAATAATTACATTCATCTCGGATGCGTTATCGTTCGTGTAATAATGGAAACATGTTATCGTCGATGAATCTGAATATGCGTAGTGAACTAGCGACCGAACGATGGGGGTTGGATTTAATTACATATCATCAGAGTGTTAGGTATTGATGCTTCGAACTGTTGATACGATCAGAGATTTTGAATGAAAGTGGCAACATAATATTTATATTGAAAGTGTTGGGCGGACCGGACCCCAAATAAGTCATTCGTGTAGCACTGCGAAGAGAGTTATACCTAAAGCGATTATTTTTTAACCCCTTGTTTGCTTTTCATCTTTTTTTTTTCTTCTGTGTTTTATTATTTTCACCAGTTATCGTACAAATGGCTTTTATTTTATTCCAAAATGAACCATAGTTATTTTTCATTTTTATGTCCGCTAGATGGTTTATTATTTATTGGATATTCCGAAGTAAATTATTTGATTTTAATTTATTTAACAATAGTGAAAGTTAAGAAAAATTTATTGTTTAATTAACGGTGCTATTTTAGTAATGAATAAACAAGAGGCTTATTTGGTTTTTGTGTTAAATGTTAACAAAGTTTTGCTTTCAACAAAAGTCAACAGAATTCGTTACTTTTAATGGCGGTAACTTTAGTTGTCAAAAAGAGGAACGTATTATTCACTATTAGAAAATCTCTCTTATGTTTTCATTATACTTTTTAACGAACAAAATACTTTTTAAGGAACAAAAAGTAATAAATCTGGCCGAAAAGAACTAACATTTTCACAAATTAATCAATGCTATCAATGGATATTTTTGTGGTCCGATTTGTTACCAGAAATTGCATCAACTATGTGTTTTTAAATGGAAAAGCTTGTATCTTATTACATTATCACTGATTAAGTTTTTCCTTAAACAGAGCCGAGCCTTTATATCTTTTTATATCGATCGCAATTGTAAGTGATATCATTTTTTTGATCGTTTTTCATTTCCAAGTGTTTATCCAATTATTGTCCACTTTAGTGGACTGCTGCTGTAAGTTAACTTTTACAGTGGTTTTTAAATTTACTATTGTCCCTTCTATTTGAAAATATTCAAAGTTTAATTTTTTTCTGCCAAATCAATTTTTTGTATATGTTATAAGTTTTTTTAATTGAAATAAAGCCAGTCATGACTTTACATTAAAAATAAAAACGATTTAAAAGGTATTAACTTAATGGCTTAATACTCTTAAGTAGCCTTAGTTACAAAATTTTAATTGTCTAAATGAAATATAAAAATAATATGCAATTAAAAAGTTTATGCAAAATCCTTATCCTGATTCTGAGGCAAATGATATCTAAAATGATGAAAAACTCTATTGTCTTTATTTGCTTTGCAAAGTTTAAAATTTCCGATTAAAAAAATTGCAGAAATTGCGGGAACGTATCATAAACTATGGACAC
>JASKGO010002249.1:0-15117 GCA_030556065.1 Holobus sp. GC000080
CTGCACAGCTCTAGCACGATTTATAAAAAATTTAGCAACTTTCTGAGTTGCATTTTACGTTTTCTGGAATAAATATTACAATAGCTCAATTATTTGTTATACTTTCTGAAATAAAATTGACTATTCACAAATAAATTTGATCTTTTCTGAAATTCAACTTACTTTCCTCAATTTCATATTACCCCTTCTGAAATTCAAGTAACTGGTCTCAAATGCATTTTGCATTTTCTGAAATACACCTATCTAATGCCAATTATATGTTATGCATTCTGAAATTCAACTTATTAAACTCATTTACATATTATCCTTTCTGAATTAAAACTTGAAAAGGTGTAGAAATGTTTTCAAATCTATGCATACCAAATTTGATAACAATTGGTCCAAAAATAAAGAATAGCAGCGCTGATAGCAAAATTTTTGTCACTCTCTGTATATATTTTAAATAATTACCATCGTAGAAACCATAAATGCCATCTTTATGATACATGGGATGATCTTTTCTGTAGAAGTCGTAACTAATGAAGAATTTCTCATCGGGATCTGGCATCAAAGATCCGTCATCACGAACATTGAGGGCTTCCAATTGAGGAATTACAATTGAAACATTGGTTGATTCAAGTCCTTTGTTTAAAGGGTTCATTTGCTGCAATCAATTCAAAATTGAACACAATCTAGATCAAAAGCAAAGTTTGCTTATTTACAATGCCATTTTTGTGGGAAGTTTCATAGCTTGGAAAAGTACCGTTATCAGGTATAGTCTTATTATCAGACACGTATTGTAGAATGGCCACTTGATGGACTTTGGTAAACCGTTCATCGCAGTCCATCAGTCCACGAAATCGAATCCAATGGAAATTTTCAATTTGGTCAGCATTCACCACAAAATCAAAACGTTCGCCAGCGTAAGAGACCAAAGAGTCAACCACTTCCGCTTCAAAATCATTTCCATCCGAACTTATTACAATCATATCGTGGTTGTCGATGGACATTTCGATAGGGCAATTCAAAAATCCGGCGTTGATCAATCGAAATCGATATCGGTAACCCTTTAATTTTTTAAACAAAAATCATATAAATTTCATAATAGTCACAAAATTACTAAATACCAACCCTTTCAACAATAAACCTTGCAATGGGTGTACTGTGCTCTGTGTCGGAAAAATTGCTGATTCCCAAACCGTTGATGAGCAATTTCGATGGTTTGTTGGAACCGCCGAAATGATAATGAGCCAAAAACATATCGGTGCTCCCTTTGTCATCCCAATCATTCATGGAAATAATGTGGTGGTCGTAATCGTAGAGCAAAATATGCGGATTCGTTTCTTCCGGTACGTTCACTATGAAAGCCCCAAAGGTACCGTCCCCTCTTTGGATTCCGGTGTGCGAGTGCCAAAAATGCGTTCCCGGATTGGTCGCTTTGAATCTGTACGTAAAGTTGCTTCCGGATTCGATTGGGCATTGCGTTATTTGCGGTACGCCGTCCATGTAAGGTGTTCCGATCTGGTGGTGTCCATGCCAATGAATGCTGGTTGTTTCACCCATCAATTCGTTTACCACGTCTACTATTATTTCATCTCCGAGACAAACCTTTAAAGATTTTTATTTAATTTTAAAATTTTAAACTTATTGATATTTCTGTTTTGATTATATCTTTCATTATGGCTTTCAGAACATATCATTTCAATCATTTTTTTTGAAACTTTAGAAATTTCCGTTTTAACTTTTGATCTACATTTTACATTTTTTACTTTGCTAATTTACAACTAGGTTATAACTTGTAAATCAGGAATCTCAAAACTTTAATTTTCATTTGTGATTGGAAATGTTATTATTCTTTAGAAAAAAATAATTTAAAGCTTTTCTTGGGATTATAGGATTGAAACGGTCGTTTTGGATAACCCTGTTTTCTAAGTTCAAAATATTTTTAACATTGTTTTTAATTCCATTTGGTATATTTTGAAGATTTAGACTTTTAGGAAAAGGAATCCAAATTTATTTCGCGTCGAAAGCATCAGCTTTTTTTCGAAAATCGAAAAAATAAAACTATCAGAGTTACCGCAAAATTATCGTAAAATTATTGCAAATTTACAAACAAATTAGTAGTTTGATCGAGTTTTATGTAAATTTTGAAGTTCCATCAAAAACTGCTTAAGTGTAGCTATAAATAAAGGAACATTATGTTAAAAGTTTAGCTGGTTCAGACAATGGAAAGATGTCTCAAAAATTTTCAATTCTGACAGTAAAAGAATAATATCTCGAAAAGTAATTAAGATATAAAAATAAAAATGTCAGCACAATTTTTGGATTTTTGGAGCTATCTAAATTCGAAATAATGATTTAAGAAATATAGGGTATAAAATGTAATATTATCATTTAAAATAATGAAATTGGTAATTCCGGTAAAATTGGAAATGCCACAATTTTTTTTTAAACCAATCGTCTAATCTCTAATGGATAAAACACTATACCGAAATTTTCAAATTTCTTACTTTCTTAGAACATAACAAATATTACCGAACGGCTTTAATCAATCGCACTGTACAAAATAACTATACAATTTTCAATATTTAATTTTTTAACTCATTAGTCATTAGTCATTACCATTACTATAAGCTATCATCAATAATGTATAATTATCCTCGTACTTCACTGAATGTTATTATTGACTTCATTACTGCGATTACTTTTATTTATAGTCTGTGAATTCTTAATGATATTTTTATGGTAAATAAAAAAATTATTATTATTTTCTAGTTTACCCAATATATTACTCATTATTCATTTAACAAACGAATCTTTTCTTTTTTGAAGAATAATCAACCGATAATAAATAAATTAAAATAAACTAATCAATTAAAATCAAATTTTTTAATTATCCATTACGAATATAAATTATAATATAAATAAAACAATTAGCAGTTAATTTGTGATTTTCGTAATTGAGGGAATAATATTTTTCATCAAAAATAAATGTCGAAATTTGTCTGACTAATGTCTACAAAATCAAACAATTTTTTTTACCTTATTTGAACAGAAACAACCGTAAAAATATCGATTTTTTTTTTATTAAATAAAAAAAATTAAATTCCGCAATTAAAAAGTAAATTATTTAAAATTGGGAAACTTACTTCAATTGTAGGTCCCGGCAATTTCCTGTTAATCACCACCACACTTCTGGGGACACCGTTACCAATCACGCAGTCCTTCCTAAAGCAGTCCTCCAGTACTTTCGGGCAATTAAAACAAGCTTTGCTCATTACGTAATACCACTGGACGTAAAATGCGAATCGACATTGCATGTTCGCACCTGACACGCAGGTTCTCTTGCAAGGATGACCATCAAGATCTCCGCTACTGTCACTTTTCCTATCATCATCATCATTAGCATTAGCATCATCAATATCATTGACGATGCTGTGACCGGTGTCCTCGGATAAAGGAACGTAATTCACAAAGCTCTTATTTAATTTATCTTGGTTCAAAATTCCTTCTGCAGTTCAAAAAAATTGTTTTTAGTTTTTGATAATTTTGCATTTTTCTAATTAAGGATTTTTTTTACCAATATATGTGCCGTTTCTTTTATGTTCCACTTGGCTATGGGCTAAGCAAACGAATATTGCAAATATTTGGATTTTATGAAACAAGGACATTTTCTGTTTCGATAACGGCTCCTGCAAATTGTTAAAGCGTTTTTTTTTTTAGAGATTTATTTGTTGTGCATTGCATTTTATATGAGATTGAACTTTGTTTTTAATGATTTTTTTTAAGTTCACTGTTCGCTAAGTAAATCAAGGTAGGTCTCGTGAGCGCAACCTCAATTAATGCTTTTTATGACGATAATTATTATTGGGATTTTTTTTTTTTTTGTTTTTGTAAAGAAATATACAGTGAATTTTTATTATATAGAAAAATTTGTAGAATTTTTTGCTGTTTTTTTTTTTGTGAAAAATTAATAATTTTTCAATTTAAAATTATTCATTTTTTATCTGATATTTGATTTTTTTTTAATTCTTTATTTAAACTTAAAGAAAAGAAAAATTATATTAATTGTCCTCTTTGATAAAATATTATTATTTTTTATCTATTAAAAATTTTATTTAAGTAAAATAATAATAATAATTCATTTTAACATTAGGAATTCTAAAAAAGTAGCTTATAATTAAAAAAAATAATACTAAAATTGATTATTATTTTTATTAAATTTTTTTTTTATCTGATTTTTGATTTTTTTTATAAAAAAATGCTTCATTTAAACCTAAAGAAAAGAAAAATTATATTAATAGTCCTCTTTTACAAATTATTATTTTTATCTATTAAAAATTTAATTTAAGTAAAATAATAAATTCATTTTAACATTAGGAATTCTAAAAAAAAAGTAGCTTGTAATTAATAAAATTGATTATTATTTCCTTTAAAGATTTTTTTTTTGAGAATAAAATTAATAATTGTTCAATTTGAAACTTCTTCTTAATTCTTTTTTATCTGACTTATTTTATTTTTATTTTTTTTTTAATTAAGAAATGCTATATTTAAAAAATTTAAAGAAGAGAAAAATTGTATAAAATATTCACTTTTACAAAACATTAAGAAAAAAAAATTAACATTTAAAACTTAATTTTCACAAAATAATAAAAACAAAATTTTTACATTAAAAATTAAAAAAATATGTCTTATAATTAATAAAATAGTTTATTAATAATAAAGTTTTTTGTTATTTATTTATTATAAACATTTTAAATAGTTAGTCAGTGAAAAAAATATTTTAATACACTGTATTCATAAAAAAAAAGCAAAAAATTGTTGTTGATTTAAAGTTTTCGTTGCTATTACCCAATAATTTTTGTTGGCACATAATTACAAAATCCAACAACAACTAAAAAACAGCTCCAAAATTACTAAAAAAAAGTAAACCCAAAATTACAAAAAAAAAAATTAAATTAAATGCAATTTCTAGAAAAGGAAAGTGCTCGCAATGAATGTGTAATAATTTTAAGCAAATAGAAAATTTTTGTAATCTGCTCACCTGTTGTTTGAAGAGACTTACAATTAGTACATCAAATATATTCCAGAAACGTATCGCACCTGCTATTTATTTTTACACAATTCGAGCCACAGAATTATCACCAGCACTTTTGCATTTTGCAAATTCCACCAAAGCGCGCAATTTCTAAGTGCAATTTCGTCACAGACAGGAAAAATGTAACACAATTATTAATTAGAACCTTCAACTGCTCCAGTATTCAACCGTACTGATTATCATGTTTATCGCAACGCATTAATATATTTAATATTTGTAAAAGTGTAAATTTTTAGTGCGATAAATTGTATTATTACAGTGGGTACTTTGCAGTTTTCGTATGAGCGAAGCCGGCGCTCGATTTGAAAAAACTGCCAAACTGAATCTTCAGTTTAAACTTTTTGTATTGCTCTTCGCCGCTGCAGTTGTATCATGGTATAGCTTAGCTCGTTAGCTCAATTAGTGGGGTTTCTTGAAACAACACTAAATTATACCGGATTTTCTCTTGTTATTATTAGCACAAGTGACGTTATTGGGATTTACATGAGAAACTAGAACTAATTAATAGGGAACTCGCCAATTTATTGATGTCTGCTTGTGTGCTTTATAATAGGCAATTTATCGATTTGTAAAATCCAAAAGATTAATTACTCGGCTGCGTCATTTGCAATTAATACAGAGTGTAGCATTCGAAGCAAAATTGCAGGGCTCTCTTTGTTTGGCTAAATAAATAAAAATTGTCTGCAGCTATTATTAACAGACTTAGCCATGCAATGCATTCATAAATGAGACATCCTGTATGATCAAACAATTAATTTGTTGTGTAATAAACTATTATTATTATTATTAATAAATTAATGGTGATATGCCTTTAGATAACATCTGGCTTTTGATTGAAATCAAACAAGGTGCAAAATCGTTTCAATGACTTTAATTGTTTTCAATACTTTGTATAAATTTGGCATTTCACATGTAATGATTTTTTACTCATTTAATTCTTTATCGGTCATGTATTTAAATTTGCTAAATTTGGCATTCGTTATAACCGTTTTAAGCCTTAAATGCCTTAAACCACGAACAGAATGAATAATTTTTTGCAAATTTTTTTTCGTCATTTTGGCACGTTTGGTACTCTTTTAATTTTTGTTTTATTAATTGCAATCGACAGCCTTGCTTTTGCACTTTGTTATTGTAATTAAACAATAAAACTATGCTAATAATGTAACTGTAGTTAATGATTTTATTGCTAAAGGAAGCGAAAGTCTATTCAAAACCTTGAAACTTTTAAGTTTTGCTAATTATTTTAATGGCAATTTAATTTTACCGATTATACTTTATATTTTAAATGAGCAAGCTTAAATTATTAAATTTTATTTATTTATTTTTTACTTAATAAAGAAACAAGTTTTAGGAATTTCCTAATTAAAAACTTAATAAAATTAAAATTTGTTTATCTCTTTTCAATTGAAGTTTTTTTTCCTTTTTTTTTTATAAACTGAAATATTTATTATTTGTGACTATTATTTAAACTTGATGAAATGTTTATCATTTAAAAGCAATCACGGAAACTTTTGCGATTTAAAATCCTAACTAAAACAATTAAGAAAAAAAAACGTGATTGTATAAAAGCAATTTTGTTTTTTGCTTTATAATTAATTAATTAATTTGAAGTTTAAAAAAATAAGTAAATAATTAGAAAAAAATACAGTAAATACAGTAATGCAAAAATAGTGACAAAATTTTATTGATTTTGTTTCTTTGCCATGGAATATTTAATGAAGCGACCCATTTGAATAGTTTGGAAAACTTCGTTTGTGAAATGGCAAGAAAACAAGAACATGTTTTGGGGTTTTACCATATAGCCGAACCTCATGCCAATCAACGAATGTATCATTAATACTGAAAAAAACCCATAATATGTAAATAATAAGCAGCGAAGGATTAAAACTTTTGCAGTTTTGCAGAGAAGAAAAAGTACCTGCGGTCATACTTCCACTGATAATCTTGGGATCTTGAAAAATATTTGCTGCTGCACTTAGAGGAATGGACCAATTTAGCAGTGGTGCAATAAAATGAGTACTTCAGAAATAAAAAATAAATCATTCATATGTAGTTGATTTCAACGTTAAACATTTGAATATATTTACGTCATTAAATATTTCCTAAATTCTGGACTCTTCAGTTCTTTCAATGCTCTTCGAAGAAAGTCCATTTTTAATTCGGATTTGGGATCCGAGAATTTACAATCGATCTTTAGAACTTCATAATTTTCAGTCAATGTGATCTTGTCACTGATACTGATAGGTATTGCCAATGTCTTTTTGAAAGATTAAATAAATAATAATGAAATTTCTCCATCAAAGTGCTCTGATTGGTCAGCCAACTTTTTTGGCCGCTCAAGACACTTTTTTGCCCAATGAGAATGGTTTATTAATTTAGATTTTGAATTTATGAAAACATATACTATATATATATATATATATATATACTATATATTATTAACATTATACAGGGTGCTCAAGAAAAAATGTCATAAAATTAAAGTAAATTATTTTTTTTTGAGTTGATTCAAACAGAATTTAACTAGTTTACTTTCAAAAAATGCTTTTCCAGTAGATTTCTTATGTATGGGCAGAATTTTGCGCCCAATTTAAAACCTTTTCCTAAAATCAGATATGTGTCCTGGTTCCCGAATTATCCAGAAAAAATGGGAGATTTTTTTCTGAGATTATTTGGCATAGAATAAATTTTGATAATTAATACAACTATTTAAGATTTAAAAAAAAGCAATAATTGACCTTAATAGACATTTTAAGATACAATCTAATTATTTTATCAATTTGATTTTTTGTGTGGTTTAAATGGAAATCGTAGTATGATATATTATTGCTTGATGGCATCTGTATATTCAAAATTTGATAAAAGTTTTCGAGTGACAAAAAACAGTAATAATTTTGTTAACCAGAGTAATGAATAAAAAATATATGGCTCCATTTGAAAAAAAAGTTATTTTGTTAAATAACTAATAAAAATAAAAAAGGTTCCCCACCTCGGGCATAGACCATAGAACATCTGAAACCTAAGTCCACTAACTCACCAGATTGAAAATTTATACATTTTATTTATTAAAGCCAACTTTAAAGTCAATGAATTATATTTATATAATATTATTAAATGTAGGGTATTTACAATAAAAACGGTAGGTTATTAAACGTTACAATCTTAGCCAACAACCAGAAATAATATGTATTAGATAAATGAAATATTAAAAGCCGTACTAGAATTAAGAAGAAGAGAAAAAAAAAACGATTATACTAAAAACATAGTTGTCTACTACGAAACCTAAACGAAAACACTAAATTTAAGTTAGTAGAAAATGGTCGTAATGAGTGGTATTAGCATAACAAAACAAGATTAATATGCCAAGCCTAAAAAACTATAAATGTAATCGAATACAAAAGATAGACGTAATATAACAGGGAAAAAAATTTAAGTAAAATATGAAGAAACTTATACATATGTAGCATAAACAATTAATAATGTGCTCCGATGACGTGCAAACCACCAACAAGTTCCCTTACACACGAATATAATACTTGTAAAGTTACGTTTTATTCGCCTAAAAAATGTACGCGCTTTTAATGACCAGCAGCAGTCGAAACACAAAAGATGATATGTATAGGCACAAAAAACTGCTCGAGAAACTTCACCCGCACCGTCGCAAAATCAATCTCTTTGCGAAGAAACACAACATACTTGAGGGCCAAATCAAACTATACAATATTATTATTATTGAGTAATGATTATGTCAGTTATCTTTATAGTTACAGTAACAATTATAATTTCAATCGAATGTGCGCATTAAAAGAGTTTCTACTTTTACAATAGTGTTTTTTTTTTCTGCGGTCGCCTTTTTGATAATTTGCAATCTTCAGTGGCTTCTTAACAGTGTTAAGGTAATAAAAAAATTAAAACACATTTGAAAGTGTCAAATGCATTTAACAATAATTTTACTCGTTTTTTTTTTTTTAATAATATTTTAATTAGTTTTGCCAAACGGTGTCAAAAAGTTTTCCTCGCCGTACCGCGGCATTTTTTCTTGTCAGTACTTAAATTGTGCTAGAGAATACAACAAAATTAGTTTGTTCTAAATACAGCTAAATTGGCGTCAGATTTAACTAGAGTGTTCCTCATTTTGGTTTGCTCTTTTTTTGCCCGAAATCAACGAAATGAAAAACGCTTAGTTGCAGCAGCACTTTTGCGTAAATATATCACACTTCACTTTATGTATGCAAATAGAGATTAGTTATTATTGTGTAGATATTAAATTCTTTGTTATGTACGTATAGTTTCTGGATGGAACCTAGAGAATAGCACACTTTGGCATCGGGAAGCGCCGAGGGAGGGTCATCTTAGCGGGCCTCTTATTCCTACTCAGCTTGTCCTTTCGGATTTCACGCACTAATGTGTAAAATGCATCGTCCACACCCATCCTCGTCTTGGCTGATGTCTCTACGAATGGCACCCCATACTGTTTCGCCACCTAAATCACACAAAACAAAGCTCATTTAGTTTTAAAAAAGAACTTGAAAGAAAATTTAATTAGGACAATACAAATTTAAAATGACCGCCATAGCTATGATCCAATCATAATGAGCCGCTAAATTTTCTAAACTAGTTTCTCATTGGCTGCCTGCGTAAAATTAATGATGGCCGCCACATTTTTCACCAATCGAAACGGAAACTGTTTAGTTTCCACGGAAACAATAAAAGAACAACGGCAAACTTTGACAAAATCAAATTAAGGAACATCAGTCTTTCAAATATAACAAAGTGTAACGCAAATTTTGTGTTATTTAATTATTTTAAAGTGTAGGTTTAGTAATTAGATAATATTGAAGTAAAATGAAGAAAATAATACCTCTCTTGCTTGTGTCATATCAACAGGCCATGAAGACAGATCACACTTATTGCCCACTAAAACCATTGGCACCTCTTCAGCATCCTTAACCCGCTTAATCTGTTCTCTATAGGTGCCAATATCTTCGAAGCTCTTGGGAGAGTTGACAGCGAAGACAAGCAGGAAGCCTTCACCTGTTCGCATGTACTGGTCTCTCATTGCACTGTACTCCTCTTGTCCGGCGGTGTCCAGTATGTCCAGCAGGCACGTTTCTCCATCGATAACCACTTGTTTCCTGTAGGAGTCCTCAATGGTTGGATCATACTCATCCACAAAATGGTTCTGAATTAACTGAATAGTCAGAGCTGATTTGCCAACACCACCGGCACCGACCACTACTAGTTTATACTCGGTCATTGCGAAACCCGAAGTAGCTGCTAGTTTTTAAGCCACGAATTTCTGCCCTTTGGGGTTCGTCGTATTGTTGTGGCTGCTGCTATGGATGCAGAAGGGATCTCCTCACTTGACTCCAAAATCTATTGGTTTAGCTTTCACCACTTCAAGAAAACATACTCTTCAACTAAAGCTTAACATTCAATCTTCAACAATTAAACCTATAAGTTTAATTATTAAATTGATTACTTTAATTAAATAGATATAATTAGAAAGAAAAAATAGTAACACAAAAGTTGTCAATGATTTGTCATAGACTCAGACTCACATCATGCTCCACCAAAAACCTAACGTAGCCAGTCCCTTCTTTAGAAGCTTTCCTTCTCATGAAATCAAAAGAAAATAAATGCATTTCTAAACGAACTCCTCATTAATTTTAATTGCATATTAATAAAAAGAACATTTGTAGCAACAAAAGCCATAATATCTTCGGAAAAAGTGTTATTTTTCAACTTTTGTTTGCTAATTTTTGGCATATATTATAATCGGTAACTCTTGTATACAGTAGATGACGCCTTCTGCACACTTACTGATTTTGTTTATATTATGTGCTTAAAACATAATAAATTACCATAAAATACTAATACTTATGTAACAATACTAATTTTTCTTATTACAATCACAAAATAAAAGAATAATTAATGAAAATTACGGAAATTTAGAAACCATCGAAATGCGTTTTGAACATGCAACTATAGTTGCTTGCCACCGAAAAGTCATAGGTTTTTGGTTATAACTTTGACAATAAATAAAGGACATAAAGGATCATCATCAGCAGAGCGCAAATTTGTAATTTGTTAATAATCCCGTTACTGAAACAGCAAATTGTCGTTTATTTGGTAAATGTGGGCATTTGGTGCTTTTAATTTCCTGTGCAACTAACACCAGAGACTGTTCTAAATGTGAACCATTAGAATTTTCCAATGGAATAGTCTGAATTTTTTTTAAAGAAATTGTAAATTCAGGAGGAATTTGCTAACGAAATGGCTCAGGAAAAACACACTGACTCATTTTGTTACATGGATGGAGTCAGGGTAAAGGTTTCAGAGAAATACAAGCCACCACCAAAAATTAATTTAGGATTAACTTATGAGCAGCGTGTCTCCCAAAACAGAGAGTTGCAGGACAATTTTCCAGTGTACAATTTTGCTATTGAACGAAGCATTAGAGACAAAATAAAGGAATGGAAATCTGCCAGGGACAGTCTCACAGAGGAACGTAAACAGGTCCTTGAAAAGTGCAAAGCTGACTTGCAAAATTCAAAGAAGAAAGATGCAGTTGAGGTTGCCACTAAAATGCCTCATGCCGATTCAAATAGGTTTGATAAATTTGCTTTTCTTTTTTTGTTTGTTTTATTTTAAACTGTTTTCATTTGATGCAGGAATTTGGTTGATGAAAACGTCAGTACAATGCTGATGCCCACACAAGCAAAAACACAGAACATGATAACGAAAACAAGCATGACAATTTCAGATTACAGTTCCATAAACATATCGGATTTCATACCAGACACTTCAAGTCCTTTTGATAATCTGGAGCTGAAGAGTATGGATGACAAAGAGGAGCTAAGGAAAGTGTTGGAAAATGACGGTGTTGGACAGTACAATGCCACGACCAGTACAGCTAACCATTTTCCAATGTCCCACGAAAACTATTCCACTAGTCTTATTAAAAATCAACCGTTTTACGTAGCAGCTCCTTACACATCAGATGCTATGAATTCCTATTATCCATCCACGAATTCAGTGTACACCAGCGGTATTAATGGGTCTTATGTGTACAATAAAGGAGCTGCGGCCGAATTAGTGCACAGAATGCCTTCAGTTGATGGATACTTAATAAATGGCCAAGTGGAAGAGGTCAATTGTAAATTTAAAGATGTAGGCTGTAGTAATGTTGCTGCTAAAAGTATTTCGTCCATTATGAAGAGTCTCAATGATGATTTGGTTTCAAAGCGCAGCAGCGGTGGGCAAAATGTGGAAAATAAGGATGCCAGTGTGGACCGTTTGTTTTCCGCACTTGATGAACAACAGCAGGCGCTCTGTAAGGATATAGCTGATATGGGCTTTCCCCTGAAAAGCGTTGCTTATTTTTGCAAGCATTTTGAAGGAGATCGAAAAAAGGTTCGTTTTGGCTTATTTTATTATATTCTAAACAGCAATAATTTGGTTTATGAAGTCAATGGGTTTGTTTCATTCAGACTAACTTAAAATTATGTAATGGTTGACCTAAAATTGGCACACTTTTTAAATTTTAAAAACAGGACGGCCATTTACTCAAAGCTTATACTGGGTGACACAAATTTTACTTGCAGCCCTGCCATTTTTTTATTTGTGAAACGATTTTTACCAAATTTGGAGCACACACAAAAGACAATATTTCCAATTGGACTGGATAGATGTCATTATTATATCACTTCCGGTTTTCCCGGAAAATGTCTTTTTTAATTTGGTTTCTTTTTTCTGAAATATAATTTTTTTTTCAATTTTATGGTAATCTTCAATGATAATAATCATACAATGTGTTATATCGTTCTAATCAGATAAATAAGCTATTTCATAGCCGAGTGTGGTTTTCTCTCAAAAATCAAGAAAGCATTTTTTTTTTAAATTAATTAATTGTATTTAAAAATATTCATTTGGAACAATTATTAAATTTTTTCTATGTAATAGACTTTAAAGGTTTTAAGTATATAAAAAAAGAATCATAGAATTTTATTTTTTTCGGGAAAATTCGGGAGCCAGAGGACATTGCCGATTTTTATTAAAGGAATCGGTATTTAACCGAATCGCTATCTCTAAAAATTTAAAAATTCAGAAGTTACCCATATGTGGTTTCTGAAAATGACCACCCTGACGATAAGTTTAATTGTTAAAAGCAAACCGGAAGTGAAGATAAAATACTTGCAATTAATTTTTGGACCACTCAATTTCAGATTGTAGACCACTTGATTGTGAACTCGGAAATAATGGAATTAGGATTTGAAGAAGAGAAAGTTATCAAAGCGTTGCTGACCACCAATAACGATAGAGACAAAGCCTTGGAGTTATTAATTTCATAGTAGTCTATTTAGTCATTGAGGCTGTGCTATTTTTTACTCAAAACGGGATAATAATGTTGTATGTCGCGATTATTGTACTTTTGTTGAAATTCCTTTATCTTAAAATAAAAAATTCTGCTTACTGTAAATTTATTCCCTGTCCACTTTTTAAGCGTAATTTATTTTTTATTAATTAACTCGTTCATGAACGTTCTGAATATTACGATGCCTTCGGTGTTGACTCCGTAATATGGCAGTTTCTCGCAGCGACCAATCCAGGCTGCCAATTTTGGGAACTTTTTCCCGTCAATATCTACAAATTCTTTCAAAGAACTGATCGATGTGACGATACTGAAGTCAGCGATTGTTAGATGGTCGCCGGCAATCCAATCGTTGGAAGTCAAAAATGTTTCCAGCATCGTGTAGACGCCTGCAGATAATTCCAGTGATTCCGCATCGGGTCCTTTAGCTCCCTTGTGAACTATTGGCATCTGAAATAGTTTTCTTAATCTCTGTTTTCGCAATTTTTTAGGGACAAACTACTTACCACTATACGTTTCAGCAGTGGATAAATTGATCCAGTTTCATAATGCAATCTTTGATCAACTACAGCTCTTTGTGCTAAGTCTTTCGGATACAAACTGTCATCTTTGCCGTATTTGGAAACCAAATAAGGCATAATTGCGTGACTGTCCCATACAACAGTGCCATCGTTATCAACAAATGTCGGCACAGTGTGCTGGGGATTTATCTGGGAATTCAAAAATACTGCAAAATTGACCCCTTATTTTATTAAAACGAAAATACCTTTACAAATTCCGGTTTCAAATGTTCGCCTTCTTTTAAATTCAATTGAATGTGTTCTGTGATGAGATCTAAAGCTTTCTCGGTGAGAAAAACGGCCCTTACTGCCGGACTGGTTGGACTGAAGTATAGTTTTCCTACGACCATTTTCAATTGGTTTATTTTTTGGCAAATTGTGAAAACTTAAGTGGTCTCACTTGAGAAATGCTTACTTATATACTTGAAATTAGAGATATGCCGAAAAATCGGTAATTTTCTAGAGATATAATAATTTTAACGACCGCTTTTGGAACCTTGAAATTATTGTTCAATAATTTTCAATGAAAAATTATTGTTTTGTTTCTGTGTAAATCCGATAAGTTACTGTTCAATAAACAGACGTTGGTTTTTAATGTTAGCTGTAAAGATTGTTCATGAAAGTAATTTTGTTAACTGCGTAAATTTGCTTTGCTTCTGTGCAAGTCCAATGCTTTTTCCAGTTAATACTTTTGTATTTTAACAACTAATGCCAAAGATGATTCAATTTATTTTTTAATAAAGTTATTTAATTAATTAAATACAAGGATAATATTTTAGTACCGCTATAGTTGTATAATTATAATTTAATTAATCGTTTTTTTTTTCTTTGAAATTTGTTTTTCATGTTTCTAGTGTTGTCTACCATAAACACTATTTGTTTGTTTGTATGCCCAGTACTGTCCAATTAAGTTCCCGTCCGACCCTAAAAGAAGTACATGGAAGATGGAAATTTAAGCTTTATTATTTTCCTACCATTAAAATTTTTGGAAACGATAAAATACTTAATTAGAAGTATATATGGGTCTCCCAAGTTGAGTGGCCTATTAGATTATTATGGTAACAAGAAATTGCAGAGTTCTGAAACTTCGCACGATCCTTTTTTAA